>PVIH01002852.1:0-134238 GCA_004025045.1 Sigmodon hispidus
CATTCTTTACTTTATAGCGTGACAGTAAGTTACATTTTTTTCCCCATCAACCATGTGGCAGTCTTTAGATAAGACGAGGGCAATCCTATTTTCTTCTCTTGAATAAAGACAAGCAAAATAGTGTGCTTTGTCAGAACAGATAGTTCTCTACCAAGATAGTCCCCAGCACGGTTCTACATAAATGTTATTAAACTCTAAATTGCCTCTGTGTGTGGGTACTGAGCCCAGAAGTGCCTAACAGCTAATGAATAAACATATACTGTATTTATAAAAAAAAAAAAAAAAAAAAAGTGGCAAATAGTGTATCAAAAACCTACACTGATTACCTTTCTGGGTTGTACATCATCATACTTCATTTGAAACATTGCTTTGAAAATTTTTCATGCTCCAGTCTCAATTAAGCTTCCACTTTTTTATTTTGTTGTTCACTTCAGGCTACTACATCTACTTGTGTCTTCATATATCAACATATCAAAAATGTTTATATTACCTAGGAACTTTCAAATTTCAAAACTTAGTGTTGTTTTTATTTGAAAATACAACGGAATCACATCACCTTATTAACGTGTGAATTATCAAGCAAAGAAGATGGAAAATGTTAAGTGACTCTGTTAGGATAGCTGGCCCATGTGGGATGCACCTTGTACTGAGGCATGCCCCTGGGCGTGGATGCGTAAACCCTGGGCACTGATTATGGAAGCACCTCCCTGGACCCATGATGCATACCCGTGCACACCCCTTCCCTTAAAAGTGACTGCCAGCATGTGCTCCGGTCCTTTTTCTCTGTCCCCTCTCTGACTTCCGTTCTGCTCCTCTGCTTCTTCACCCACCTGGGACTCTTCTCTTAAAAAACTCTAGTGTGTGGCCTTGTTAGTGTGTACTTGCTCTCACGCAAGGAACTAACAGACTCTACTAAATCTTAGTCTTCTGTTTCCATAAAACAACCTTCTGAGTTTACATCCTGTAACTAAAAGATTGTACAAGTAATTTTCAGAGAAGTTTCACAAGTTAAAATAGGTTGCATCAATTTCCCTCCCATTTTTGGATCACACCTATCTTTAAAAACTACTATAAATTCAAGCACCACAATTTCCTGAGAGCTTATTGCAGATTTTACATGCTAGTTTTTGTCAGCTCAAGCAGATATTTGGAGGCCATCATTTTTTCTCTGAGCATGTGTCTCTACCTTTTTGGAGTTAGATATTAGTAATGGCTCATTTTTCCCAGTAGATTTATAGGTTTCTGTTTTGTGTAACCATTATACTTTTCTAATTTCTTTGTGTAATTCAGTGGCTAACATCTCTGGGTTTAACTTTTCTGCTTTGTATGTCACCTCAGAAACAATAAGGAATTACAAGCCCTATTCTAATTGCTTATATGTGTTTATCCTTAGTGTTTGACAACAAATGACTTTCAAACTGGTTGTATCAATTCATTCTTTATTCAATAGTTCATAATAGCTTTTAGTTACCAATTTCTTAAATACTTAATTGGTTTAGACAAATAAGGAATTAATTACCCATTTTGGTGTTTTTTCAATGGTTTAAGTTAAAATTTAAATTTTTGTAATTATTGCTCTCTCAGTTAAGAATGCCTAAATCATTTTACAAGTTGTTCTTTAATTGGCTTGCCTGATATTTCCTACTAATTTTATAATCTAAACTTATTTTACTAGTTATACCTGTAGTAGATAGTATTTATTAAAAATACCTTTTTTTCAAGTGATGCCATCATCTCTTACTCCATTAATGGGAGGGATATTTTGGTGCTGTCTTAGGGCACAATTAAATACTTTATGTCTATTTTAGTGTCTTATTGAATAGATATATCACCTGTTACAAAAATGGAGATTTAAATATTTTATTTACAAATATATTTATGATTCTGTAATTTGTGTGTCTGAATTCAAATTTGTATTCATGTCAACTCTAATATATTGTATATCTTACTTCAAATTTTTTTTCTATTTACTTTGCAGCTCATGAATTCATGATATAGTCCAGTTGTCTTTCTTTTAATCTTGAGTTAATTACTCTGAGTTGAACATCTGTACTGCATGTTTGGCATGGATGTGGAGATTTTTGGAAGTGATATTTGTTTATTCCTTGGTTGTTTTTTAAACTATTTCTGGTGCAAATGTGTTGATACTGTTATTGGTCACTATCTTATCAAATATTGCTTCTGACACTTCTGTCTTTTTCTAGCTCATCGATGGATTGAGTCACTATCACTGAGGAAGAAGAGTTAATTTTGACATATGTCTATTAAGTTTGTTTTCCCACAGTTTTTCACACCATGCATCAATTTGTGGACATTTGTATTTGGTTAGTTTTTGAGAAATGAAGTATTTGTACATCTGTAGTTAATCTGTATTAAATGCTTCAGTTAAGTACTTTGCATGATTTGTTACAGTTTTTAGTAAATTTATTTTTTCAGTTTACATGTTATTTTGTATTTTTGAACAAAGTCTCATTTTTTTATCCATATGTCCCCTTGTTGAAACTCCCTTTCCCCTCCCACACCTCCCAGCCACTCCCTCTTCTCCCCATCACCTCATGTCCTCCCCAGCAAGGTAAGAAGTCCCAAGGTCCCAAGGTGGCTTAGTTCAGCATCCACTGCAGGAAAGTCTGCATTTTTCACCTCAACCTCAAGACTGTGTCAGGTGTTCCTCTGGAAGGAATAGGCTCCAAGGTGCTTCAGATAACACCATCTGGTGTACAGATGAAACAATTTTTAACTGAATTTAGATGTAACAATTGAAGATATTGGGAAAACTTAAACATAAAGAAAGTCCAAAGTACTTCACATTGAGATGGTGGAGAGATCTCTGAAGACTTCTAGAAGGGTTATGTGAACCTGGCTGGCATGAAGCTCTATTAAAGGCCCATGTGACAAAAGAATTTCAATTCACTCTTGATCTGCCACAAATACTGTCTTTGTTAGACTTGCTTCTGGAGATGCTATTCACTACCAATAATGTTTTGGCTACTGTGGAGAAAATGTATTTTGTGTGTTGGACTGCATAAAAAAATTGAAGGACAAAAAACCATTCAGTCCTACCTGCCTTTCCACACACAGAAATGTGGGCCAGCATGGGTAGATCCCAAAATCCATTAAACACAAAATAAACATGTCTTTAGAAGGCATGGCAACAAAACATCAGAAACTTTTTTTCTGTTTTCTTTCCATTTTATAAGCTGTTGAAACCGCTATATCATTGTGGGTCTCTAGCAGTGGGATCAGAATTTACTTTTGTGTATAAACTGCCTTTTTGGAGTCCATTTCCTGTAGAGGGCTATCTTGCACAGCCTTGATAAACCACATTGCCAATCCTCAGGTAAATAACTGTGAGAGACAATATGCATTATCTTTGGAAAAACTGCTGAAACACATCTAATCACAATGGACTTCATTGTTGCCTCTTTGTATTTGAGCCTCTTTGGACATGGACTTAATTCTCACATAAGCACCATACATAAGTAATTTATTTCAGGTTGCATAACTTAAAGGAACCTAGAGTGGCAAAAAGGGGGGCTAAATGTATATTGCTCAAATACTCATGATTGATGAGAAGTATATGTGTCTTTTGTCATGTGGATTAGTATGAATAACAAACACCACAGGTATATAGGAGTCTTTTGGGAATGGGAAAATAAAAAAAAAATGTTAAAAGAGTAGATTCCATATGATTTATATTTGTAGTTTTATTTTCTATAATATAAAACACAGTTAAATAAATCTCTAAATGTTTTTATTACAAATGGTTTTGAAGGAAGAAGTGAGTTCATAAGAGAGAATGTTTTAATCAAGAAGCTTAAAAAAGAAAATAGAAAAATTCAAGAAAGTGTAAGTCTGAAACAGGTTCTGGACATGTTAGCAAAGCATGCTTGTGATGTTGACTCTCTCTTAGAAAAGCTCTGGAAATCTTTGTTTCTGGACACTTAGTAGTAAAACACAACAATTAATGAAGTTTGAGTTGAGATTTAATTAACTTAAAATGTGCATACTTCAATTTTGTTCGAATAGAATAAATTCATATATGACCAATGAACAATGTTGCCTGTGATAGAACAGTTGAATCTATTCGCATTTATGATTTGAATTGGTAAAAAAACAAGAACTTGGAAACTCTTCTTTCATAGTGATAATGGTTCTGTATGATTATAGAAGACACAGTGAGATTACAGCCAATAGGTTTGTGCACTAAGGCTATAAAAACAAAACAAAAATTATGTTCCTTTAAGGCAGAATTGGAGTATAAATTAGCCAGCATTATGCCTGACAACTCAATCTTGAGACAATCTATAGTGTTTGAAATAAATTTCCTTATTTTAGAGTTTACTCTAATTAGCACTTTGAGGTCAATGAGTCTGTAGTAATAAAAATTGCATTTATTTCTAGTGTCTAGACTAGATTGTTACACACAAAAGTGTTCATTCAGTTTAATAAAAGATATACTAAAGCTCTGTTCAGCATAGGCCATAATAGCTTCTTCATTAACCAAAAGTTGCAAAATATAGTTACAGGATATAGAAAGATTATCATGGAGCATGTAACTCTTTTCTATATAATCAAATAGAACAGTTAGGGTTAGGGTTAAGGTTAGGGCTAGGTTTTTAGGCAAATTTTTGGTAAATTGGTGGTTCAGAAACTGAATGTATGTATTTCTTTTAAAAATCTGTTTTGATTACCAATTCACAAAAAATGTTAAGAAAACATAATGGCAAATGACAAAGAAACAATTACTACCTTTAAATATCATTGTTGAAATATCCATTAGGTTGCCTAATGCAGTACCATGAATAATGTCTCTTCAAATAATAGTAATTATATAAATGTTTATTTTAAACATCAAAATCACCATCAAGTCCACTGTTTCCTTGAAGTGCTCAGGAAAGCAGAAAATAGTTCAGAAGAGTGTTAAAAATTACCCATTTTAGTTTTCTAATTAAATATTAATAAGGCTGGATCTATTTTAATATTTAATATTAATATTAAGAGAATGCCTAACACATAAGGAAAGGTATTTTCTGCTCAGTGTCATGTGTGTCTTTTTTGTTTTCTACTCTGAAGTTTTAAAACTGTAGAGACAAAAACATATTCAAAGCAGAAATTCTAATGATACTTACTATGAAGCTTTCTACTCTAGATTCTGGTGATGCATTTGTGTTGGATGCTCTGGCTTGATTTAAATGATGTTATGTGCTCGGTGCTGAAAATTGTATTAATCATCCCTGAAGTCCTTGGAAAGAATCCTACGTGTGATGATCAATAGATAACCTCAGCATTGGAAGGTCAATTCTCCAAATAATTAATTTCATGTACTTTGTGTATGTGTTAAGCAATAATTTGTATTACATATTTGCTTAATGTCAAGAAGGAATCTCAGGAGAAACACCAGTAAAACTACTCACTTCTTTCAGGACAGACTGATTTTGAAGCTTTAATACTATAAAATTTTAGTGGATGCTCAAATAATTAACTGTATTTTAAAGTTCATTGGGCCATCTTGTATTGCAAGTGGCAGAAACAAATAAAGATTATTTTATTTTCTCTGCTTTGAAATGATTTAATAATATTCTATTCATATTTGCTTAAGTGTTCTCTATTTTTAGGTAAAATTTGTAAAAGAATAGAAATACAATATTAAGTATACTTCATAAAATTTTTACTTATTTTTCTCTTAAGAATGAAAAGATTTTGGCCACATGTGTTTAAAAACTCCATTGCTTAACATTTTAAAATTAATAGGAAATAGGTATATAGTTCTCTCTGTAATACGTATACATATTAGCTTTGTCAGATCACTATTTTTTATGAATCTAAATAATTATATTTTATATAAATTAGAATAATAAATGTTAAAAATTGTTTTCTATAGGGTACTAGAGAACTAACTCAAGAATATTTTTTAAAAGACTATTATTTATTTCTGGATTAAATATCACTACTACGATAAAACTCTTAATATTTTAAAAGAACTCATTTCTACCAAATGTTTTCCTACCCATAAGGCAAAGATAATGACTTTTATGAGCATGGACTCTAATAATAGTAATTAATTGCCTTTTCCATAGTAATCATTAGAATAAAAGAAGAATTAAGTAAATTTATTTACACACACACATATATATGCATATATATGTATATATATATATATAGAGAGAGAGTTGGATTGAAAGAAAGGAATTGGCACTATATGAGGGTGTGGCCTTTGGAGTAGGTGTTGTCTTATTGGAGAAAGTGTTTTACTGTGGAGGAAGGTTTTGAAATGTCATATAGGCTCAAAATATCACACAGTATCTCAGACCACTTCCTGTTGCCTACAAGATGTAGGAGCCTCAGCTACTACTTCAGTACTGAGTCTGCCCCTATGCTGCAGTGTTCCACCATAATGATAAGAGACTAAAACTTTAAAACGTTAAGCCACCCCAATTAAATATTTGACTTTATAAGTTTTTCTATTGTCACAGTGTCTTTTCACAGAAATAGAAGTCTTAACCCACACACATATATTTATATTTTATGTAAGATACATATTATACATAAAATATTATATAAATTAAGTAACAAGGGAAATCATGATACAAAAAATAAAATGTTTATATGGAAATTTTAGTTGAAAAATCTGACATAAGAAATACAAGATTAGTCCCATCAATCCATATACAAATATTGAATTATCAACATTTTTAAGATGGAGATTTCTAGCTTATTTCATTTCATTCATGTACAATTGTGAACATTCAAGAAAAATTAAGCTGGAGAGATGGCTCAGCGGTTAAGAGCACTGTCTGCTCTTCCAGAGGACCCGGGTTCGATTCCCAGCACCCACATGGCAGCTAACAACTGTCTGTAGTTCCAGTTCCAGGCAAACACCAAGGCAAATAAATAAATAAATAAATAAATAAATAAAGTTTAAAAAATTATCTTTGGTGTACATACTGTTGGAGAAAATAGATCATTATAACTCAGTATCTCAGCTTTCCAAAGACTATACAAGTCTAAAAGTAAACAAAATACAGAGGGAAAAACCACATTTTTTAATAAAAATACTAATGCATCTTTCCTAAAATATATTTATTTTTTTACTATAGAATAAATTTACTTTTACAATCTCTACTTCATTCAAGGTATACCAAACTGATAGAGAAGGAGCTAAAAATTGACAGTGATGTATAAAAATATATGTTCTTTATATACTTATCCCTTTTTGCCATATTAAGCAGAGTGTTTGTGAAACTACAAACATATATACTAAAAAATACATACAAACAAATAAACAAACATAAATTAACACATTGCAACATCATTTTTGTGTTAGTTGAACAATAACAGTATAGGAAACAGTTCAACATTTAAAGTTATGTGAAGAGCAAGCTTGTTGGCCTGAATTAGATTCATGAATTCCTTCTAAAGGTGTATGGAGAAAAATTATCCAAATTTCTCTACTTTGAATATATGCCACCACCACACATATATTACTATCAATAATATAATAATAGTAATAATAAATAATTTTATTTTAAATGAAATAGATTTTCTTTATCTGGAAAATAATATGCTGTTCATGGCTATTTTGAAAATAATTTCCACCTGGTAATATTGAAAATATTTTATAACAGAAAGCATCTTAGAACTATTCAATGTTGGTTACAAAATCTATAGAAAATATTCTAGAATGTTACCTACTCAGTTTTTTTAAGCTGATCATTTAATAGAAAAATCTTTTATATAAGTTATTTAATAAATTTGTTTTAATACTTTCTACTTCTTATAACCTGTAGCTTCAAGGATGACTCCTAAAACAATAAAATTTTTATGTTTATTTAAGACTTCTAGAAATAGTTCTATTATACTCTGCCTTTTTATTACAAACATAAGGGGCAGATATAGAGCGAAGGACAGCACATATTTAGACAAATTTTTACTTCCTACAGTTCCTGAGCAGAATTTTACAGGTGATGAAGTCTTGCTTTGCCAAGTGAGGGGAATGTTTTTGGTAATTAGTTAAAATTACCTGGCTTGTTTTAGTAGACTAATCATTTGCTAAGCATCTTTTTCTCACATAAAAGTTTGGCATTACTTTGTTTTATAATGACAGGGATTAAATATTAGCTCTGGATATTCTGAAGATAAAAATTCTGGGCAATTAGGAAATGATCAAGTTATCCCTTAATCATAAAAACAGACACACTGGGTGATTGTGATGTATATTAAAACACAAAAGTAAAACGTAACTTTAATTAGGGCATAGCACTGATTCTGTTGAAACAGTTTCTACACCTCTAGGCCAAAATACTGGTGAGTTAATGATGCATTTTATTTTTTTAAAGATTCTTTAAAAATTTATTTTATATATCAAGCACCAATACTCCTCTCATTCTACATCCTACTACCCAACATTTCCTCCCTACACCCTCCTCACCACCAAAAAAAATAGCAAAGTCATGTCCATTCTGTTGTGGTAGGTCCAAGTCCCTTCTCCCAGTATTAAGGATGTCCAAGGTGTCCTACCATAGATAATGTGGTTCAAAAAGCAGCTCATGAAGCAGGTATGAATCCTGATCCTATTTCCAGGGGCCCCTTAAACAGACCAAGCTACACAACTCCTTCTATATGCAGAGATCCTAGTCCAGTCCTATGCTGGTTGTGCATCTGTTGTTCTAAAGTTTGTGAGTTCTGACTAGCTTGGGTCAGTTGTCTTGATAGATTTTGTAAATTTGTCCATTGTGATCTTGACCTTCCCTTGCCCATATAATCCCTATTCCCTATCTTAGACTGGAATCCTGGAGCTTGGCCTGATCCTTGGCTGTTGATCTCTGCATCTGCTTCCCTCAGTTACTGGATGAAGACTTTATGATACAGTTAGGGCATTCTCCAATCTGATCACCAGGGTAGATCAGCTCAAGCACCCTCTCCACTATTGCTATTAGTCCAAGTTGGGATCACCCAGGTGCATTACTGAAAACTTCACTAGTATCATTTTTGTTCCTAACCCATTATATATCCCTCTATCAAGCTATTTTTAATTGTTATTCCACTTTATCTCTGTTCCAGCTGAACCATTCCATTTTCTTATATTATCATTTCTCATTCTTTCCTTTCTATTGCCTTCCTACTCAGTTTACTCAGGAGATCTCATCTACTTCGCCTTTTCAAAGTGATCTATGGATCCCTCTTAGGGTCCTTCTTGTTACCTAGCTTCACTGGAGTGGAATTCCTACAGCTGATAAACACCTTTAGTAATATAGCATGATATAATATTAACTAAAAAAATACCAGTTCTCTTACATACAAATAAAAAATGGGCCGAGAAAGAATCACCCCCTACAACAGCCACAAATAATATAAAATACTTGGAAATAATTTTAACTATGCAAGGGAAAGACCTGTCTGGCAAGAACTGTATGGCAAGAACCTGTATGTAAGTCACTGGAGAAAGAAATTGAGACAATATGAGAAAATGGAAAGATCTCTCATGCTCATGGATAGGTAGGATCAACATAGTAAAAATGCAATTTAACAAAAGCAATTACAGATTCAATGCAATTCCCATCAAAATCTCATCACAATTTTTGCAGACCCTAACAAATTAATACTCAGCTTTATAGGAGCAAATGAAATTCATGAACTGCCAAAACAATCTTGTTCAATAAAAGAACTTCTGAAGGCATCACTATCCCTGACTTCAAACTCTACTATAGAACTATAGTAATAAAAGCAGCTTAGTATTATCAAAAATAAAAAAAAAACATGTTGACCAACAAAGTTGAATTGAAGACTTTAACATTAACCAATACACCTATTAGGACCTGATTTTTAACAAAGAATACAAAACTGTATAATGAAAAAAAGAAAAAAAAATCATCAGCAAATGATACTGTCATAACTGGGTGACAATATGTAGAAGACTATGAACAGGTCCATATATATCTCCATTCACAATACAAAGACCTAAACATAAAAACAAAGATCCAGTTATACTAAATTTAATAAAAGAGACAGTAGAAAGTAGCCTTGAATGCATTGACACAGGAGACTACTTCCTAAATATAACACAAGTAGCATAGACACTGAAAGCTACAATTAATAAATAGGAACTCATAAGACAAAATGACAGCCTACAGAATGGGAAAAATTCTTTACCATCCTGACATCTGACAGAGGGATGATCTCTATAATATATAAATTACTAAAGAAACTAGACATCAAAATACAAAAAATCCAATTAAACATGGGCTACACAGCTAGACAGAGAATTCTCAACAGAAGAATTACAAATTACTAAAAGACATTTAAGTAATTGCTTAACATTCTTAGTCATCAAAGAAATGCAAATCAAAACTACTCTGAGATTCCATCTTACATCTTTCAAAATGGCTATAATCAAAACCACTAATGATAGCTTACTTTGGAGAAAATGTGGAGCAAGTGGAACACTCCTCCACTGTTACTGGGCATGCAAACTTGTACAGCCACTTTGGAAATTAGTATGGTGACTTCTCAGAAAATTGGGAATGAACCTACCTCAAGACTCAAGTGATAACCTTTTTTGGCGTATATTTAAGGGATATTCAATTATACCACAAATACATTGCTCTACTATGTTTAGAACCTGGAAACAACCTAGATACCCCTTAACCAAAGGAGTATTACTCAGCAGTAAAAACAATGTCATAATGAAATTTCAGGCAAATTGATAGAAATAGAAAATATCATTATGAGTGAGGTAACCCATACTCAGAAAGACAAACCTGGCATGTACTCACTCATAAGTGAATATTAGATGGATAACAAGGGATAACCAGACTACATCTCATAACTGATGACATGTTTTCATCTAGATGATATGAGTTATGAAAATTACATTAAAACATATGATTTAATGCTTCATACTCTTCAATAAATTTCTTCTTGATCCCCTTCCTTTGTAGCATCTGTTCCTATCTTTACTTTTCATGTTTATCCAATCAGATATCGAAACTATAAGCCTAACTCCCAGTTATCACAGTGTATGCCTCATGCAGAAAACTTGTACATGGATTGTGAGTACTTACTTTGTCTACAAACATCACCCTGGTAAACAAGGGCTTCTTATTTCTGCTCATAGTGAAAATCATTTGTGTATTATGGTCCTGTTTTATACTGTTTCATTCTTTGGGATTAGCTAACAAAGTGGTAATCAATTTTTATTTGAATATTTATTCATTTTAAACAAGAAACCATTATAAATTTTGTTACTAATTCTGAAAAATATTGATAACAGGTAAGAATTTTATTAGAAAAATTACATGCTTTAGAGTAAAATGAGTTATATTTTTTCAAGTCCACATTTGTATGTTTTCATGTTTAAAACACTTCTTAATGTATAATTGTGTATTATATTATTTCATAAAGAAAACTTTGATCTTGTCTTTTGTACTATTTTCAAGCCAAGACATAAATACATGTCTTTATATATTATATATTTATGTATTTTAGACAGTCTTGAGTAATGGAAACACAGACCAAAATTATCTAATATTTTTAAGATTTGCCTTATAAGATTAATAATTATCCTGCAATTCTGAGCATGTGATGTGCTTAAAGAAGTTCTGGTGATACTGTTGAAAAGAGCCATGTTAATTTTGTTTTATAAACACCAAGTATATATTGAATTTATAAGAATTTTAAATATTGATGCTGTGATTTTATTTTCTATCCATATTTAAACTTTACTAATTGAATATCTAATTATATCATGAATTCATTATGTATAGTCAATATTAACTTGTATATAACTAATTTAATTTGTTATCAATTTATATGCGCTTTCTGCATCTAAATGTGTATCTGAGATTTGACTGTCCTGTATTTTTCTTTGCCAAGCTTTGGAATCTAGTCTTTAAGTTGCTTACCAAATGAATTAAGGAGATTTCCTCTTATATATCCCATATACAGTGTTATATTTAAATAATTGAACTTATTTATTCTTTAAATATTTGCTTATTTATGTTTGTTTTATATTAAGTTTTTAAATCATTCACTTAACACTTGTACATTACTGTTCAATTGTTCTAAATTATGTATGGAACTTTTTAAATAAAGCATGTTATTTTTGCACTTAAAGTGTTTCAGTTTCTCTTTTTTTCTTTTTTTCATGCTTATGGACAAACATTTTATTATAGTTATATATCTGTTCTTGAATTTATGAAGCAAGGACTAATGAATGAAAACTTCTAGCTGTTTGTTGAAGACACAGTTTCACTATGTAGCCCAGGTTGGCATGGAACTCAAGCTGATGTTTGTACCTCAGGCTTCTAAGTTTAGAGATTACTGATTTATTCTTCCATGCCTGGCCTTGCTTTATCCTCATTTTATTTGCTGATTCCAGAACAATAGGATTATTCAGTGACGCCATATTTCTTTATATATGTGCATATATATGTATATATTATTTGATGATTTTACATCATGCACCCCATCAAAGTCAGTTATCAGTCCTCTCAGATTTATACCCACACTTACCATCTCCCCATTTACAAAATGCCCATTCATTCTGCTCATTTACTTACTGGAGCATAATTAGACTCCCTGTGGCCAGACCCTTAAAGAAAACAAGTCTTTCTTCATTTACATCCCTGCCAGAGGCCATCAATGCAGAAGTGAGGCACTGTGTCATTTCACTATGTTCTAGCCTTGAGCTCTTGTACACAATGACATCTCTTTTTTAGATATTTTAATTAATTCAATACTATAGTAGACAATTATATATTAAAAATATACACTAATATGTTTATGCCAAATAGCATTCTTTCTAATTAGTGAAAGTCAAAGTCTGGTTCATTCTACCTTTGCAGTGTAAGCCATAAGCGAGCTAGCAATCCATGATGAGCTTCTCTCCTCCTAAATGATGTGTGAAAACTGCCTTCTCTCATTGAACTCTATTAGATAACTGCAGATTGGGGCTGATGGAAGTGGGAAACTTCATGTCCTAAAAAAGTAAAGCCTTCTACAGCATTTTCTGTCTGTGCCCTATCAGTATTCATGACTGTGCTTATCATCATGCCCTCAACCAACAGAAATGGTTTCATCTGTGGCTGGGAATTTTTATTATTTTCTTTCAAAATTATTCATTTTTAATTGTAAGCAAGTTGATGATGAAAAATTTGCTTATGTATTTGTTTTTTAAATTAGTGATGATGATAATGCCACTTACAGAGACCTTTGGATTAGTTTAGTTGATAATGCATATTTATACAAATAAGTGACACTTTAACTTTATTTTCAATAGACATGGTGATGCAAGCCTGCATCTTCATTAGATTTCAACAAGTCTGTCACTTGTTTTTATTTTGCATGTTAAACTGAATCATAAAACCTGGACATTTTCTTGTCTATGATTGCAATGTTTCATTTCCTTAAATTCAAAGTTTTAATATGGTAAAATATATATCCCACGTATACAAACTAAAATCAAATAAACTATTCATTTTGTGTTGTGCTTTGTAGAACCTGATAATTTGAGTCTCCTGAGCAGGAAATTATTACAAATTTGTTATTCTATTTGTTAAACATTGATAATTCTCTGCTTTGACAGATAACTATAGACTTATGTACTCAGAAACTGGTGAATGCTTCACCTTTGACCCTCCAAACTTAAAAGTATTGAGTCATATAATGACAATTTTGATCTAAATACTAACAAAACCCAATGATTTAAATACGTCATATCCTCTTACATAATAGGCAACTTCCAGATGTGTTTTAATTTTGATGTCATTTCTTTTTAATTTACTGACACTTCAGAATTTAGTGCTATTTCTATGACTGAAATTGTTGAAAGGTCTTGTTGGTCAGAGGTCATAGTCTCTGATGGCCTGGCAACATTTTTTCTAAAGCTCTATGACATGAGAACTTTCTCCACATTGATACTTACTGCTAGCTACCTGCCCTTATCTGTAGAATTTTTCTGGAACTGGAGCACTGACCTTATCTGAAAGCTGTCACTAAACCTGGATGCCTGATTTATCTCTAGGGAGACTACTGGCAGAGTTCCCTGCTAGAAGCCTCCCTGCTGCAGTCTGCTAAATGAGACTTGTGCTAGGAGCTTTGCTATAGGGATCCATATGACAGGAATGTTCTGCTTAATGCAAACTAGGGTTTGTCCTCAGACTTCCCAGGCCCAAACCAACAATTCCCAGAAAAAAGTAAAAGACACATGAAACATAAATTTTAAATCTATTTTTCTTTATTTCATTCTTTAATAATTTCATGAAGAATTTTACTTACTTTCACCCTCTGTTACTCTCAATTATCTCCCTGTCTCTCTTACTGAAATTCTTCTTAACAAGCTCTTTTCTAATCTAATGCCTTTTGTTGTTGATTGTGATTCTCTGGCTAATTGGGTTAGCCTACGTGGACATGAATACAATTTATTGCAACAAAGCAAACTTATAAAGAACTATGCCAGTGGAAAAAATGATACACCACACCAACACCCACTGACTTCCCATAGTCCTTCAGTCAAGCGTGAGATGTCCTAATCTCTTCCTCCCTGCATGTTGAAATGGGAATGGGTCTAGTTTAACATAGGTCTTGCACCATCAACAAAAGCTCTAGTGAGTTCATGAATACAATAGCTATGGTATACTTATAAGACATTCTTTTGGGGTATTCCTTTCTAACTTTTTTTTTTTTACATTCTTCTCAACCAAATTATTCTCCAGCCTTGGAGAAATTTCCTATTGAGGGCCCAGGGCTAGGCAGTCACTTATTCTTTCTCACTTTGACCTATGAGTCTGCAACTTGTGAATCATTGCATTAGTTTGCTTCTCTGTTGCTGTGATAAAACACTGACCAAAAGTAACACAGGGAGTAAAGGGTTTATTACAATTTATAATACATAGAACAATATTGAGAGAAGCTAGTGCAGAAGCTCAGGATTCAACCTGTAAGCAGGAACTGAAGCAGAGATTATAAAATCTTTCTCCTCTTTGCTCACCAAACTTTTTTATTTAGCTCAGAGGTACCTTCTAAGAAGTGATACCTCCCAAAATGATCTGATCATATTTCATCAATTAACAACCAAGAAAAGATCCTATGGACTTGCTCGTGCGCCACTCAAATGGAGATAATCTCTCAATTAAAATTCTCTTGTCCAGATGCATTAAGTTAACATCGTAAACTAAATTATGCTAGCCATCTATGACACAAAGAAATAGACATTATGTCCTTTTAGCAAAAGGACAATAGGTTTTCCTTAAAATCATTAAACTCTTGATCAAGATATATTACCAGGCATGCATTTTGATGAACACCCAAGGGTATTAGCAATATTTCATGATGTTTGGAATGTCTTTATGAGATTGTGCAGAGCTATGCTACATGTTACTATATTTTTATTTAATAATATCGGTTGTCTTTGAGAGTTATTATCAACTGTTCAGTGTGCCTATGTTAATATTTCAAAATTATGCATTTAAAAATTAACCTATGAAATATTAGGTTTCAACAGAACCTTTTTACTCATCTTTAGTTTTGGTTACCTGTTCCCCTTACTGTCTCCCCTGCCCTGTGCTTCCACTTCATCCCAGTTTAAACTACATGGCCTGCAGGAGTACCACAGTCTGCTTTTACATTTGTTTTAATACCCATCTTCATTTAAGGTCCTTCTCCTTTCTTCAGATAGTGGTCTCTTTTAAGATCTCTGCTATTTATAGGTATTTTAATTTACACACACTAATCTGAGAATACAAAACTAAAATTTCCATATAAGAGAGAGAATGTGCAGAGATTTTCTACCTGGACTTGAGAAAACTCATTTACTTTTGACATTGCATCTATTTTTCTGCAAATTATATTACTTTGTATTTTTCTTTTTTGTATATCTGAATAAGGTAACATCAGGTATTTTAAAGAAAAAGTTATTATCTATTTAACAGCAGAGCTGGTTCTATTTTCTGGCTATTGTGTATACAACAGTGATAAAAGTGGATTATCAGGGATTTTTCTAGGAGCATATGGAGGCTTAGAGCTATATGTCCAGAGTGCTATAGCTGGATCATACAGAAGTCAATTTTTTCTTTTTCTTTTCTTTTATTTATAAAATAAAGTCTTTTTATCCATGTATCTCTTTGCTCCCCTTCCAAACCCCTCCTAGTCAGCCTTCAGCCTCCCTCCTGCTCATCTCTCTATCCCCTGGGACTTCTTGCCCAGAGGTCAATTTTTGTCTTTTAAAAAACTTGCACATTAGTTTGTGTAGTGGTTACATTAGTTTTTACTGCTGACCATAGTGAATAAATACATCTGAAAATGAAATATATAATTCTCCCTTGACTACAACAATTTATACTCTGTTCTGGGGTAATGAAAGATGAACATTGTGAATAAAGCATGTATGACTCCTGCTTAACTTATTAACAAGTATATGCCCATCATTTAGCTTTACCCTCAGTTCTATTATTCAATAATATTATCCTCTTGGACCCACAGATTCTTAACTCATGGTATGCATAATTATTGTTATTAATATTTGAGCTAAAGATTACTTCTCTTAAAGTTTTTTTCTACATTTTCTTCATGAAAGACCTTCCTTGTTAAAGCTCAAACAGCAACTTCTATTTCTATTTAACTTTTGTCTCTCATATACTTTTTAATTTGTACTTACTGCCAATGACTTTATCTACATACTCATTCTTGTATGGACAGATTTCATATTCATGTCACACATCATTGTATTCAAAACATGTATTATTCATATATTTTAAGAATATTTTTAAATTAGATAGAGACAATTATTTACAACTGCATGTATCTATGGTTTGAAATGAAAGATCAGGAGAAAAGGGAAAGAAGGCAAGGCATAGGAAAATAGATAAAGAAACAAAGGTAGTATATAAAATGTTTATCTTAAAAGTACACTCATATTTTAATACCATAAAGACCATGATATATAGAAACACGTATTTAATGTTCTCTAGAGACCCTGTCTTATTTACAATAAGGTGATGGCCCCTGTGAAATTTAAAGAACAGTCCTATAGGCAAACTTAATATAAAATTAAACAATTCATATGGTAAGTGAAGCATAAACCTTACCTCATTACAAAATGTAAAATAAGGATATACATGGATAGAAAATGTGACTTCTTTATTCATAATAAGAAAGAAAAATAAAAAGAAATGATGGGCACATGTATGCTGAGCTGCAGCTTTGTTGAAATGTAATCCAGAAGGAATAGCTAGGCTTTTGCTGTGCTGTTTTTAGCTATGCAATCTCTGACCCTTGTAAAACCTCTACCAGTTTCTGTGCCATGAATTATATAAAGGAATTTTTTTCTGTAACATTTGTTTACAAGGATCACTCTGTAATACACTCACCCTGAGACCACAAAATGGTGAGCTTTTATATGAGCTTTGAACCACAAGGAAACTGGTGCTGCTTTTATCAACTCTGGAGTTGTATTTACTCAAGCACTGTCACATCACCAAGAGAACAACTGGCTAGAGAGGAAAGGTGTCTTGTTCAGCAGTGGAAATGATGCTGAGGGGGATGTACTAACTTAAGATCTAATGTTTTTTCTCACTCAAACCAAATAAAAAAGCAAAGACATATTTACTTTGTCAAGATGTAAGAGTGAAAAGCAAGTCAGTTAAAGTATATATGGATTTGAGAACTGTCTATTTCTACTACCCAGTTTGACCCACTACTTTACATACTACTTTGAAGTGGAATTTTAATAAGGTCATATTTATACATGTACATATTTTATCCATGGCTTACACAGATGTTCTTTACTTAGAAATGTTTTTTAAAGTAGATTACAGTAAATATGACATTTTTAAAATTTAAAATATATTTTATACAATATATTCTGGTTGTGCTTTAATTTCTTTTCATTCCAACTCCTTCAAGATGCTCCCTGATTCCCCACCACACCAGTTCTACACCTAATGGTGACTTTTTAAATCAAATTTTTATTAATTTAATTCCTTACTATTTTGAGTAAAAGTAATATACTAATGAAGAGATTCTTGATATTTTTGAATTTACCTTAATTAATCAAATTATTTCAAGTGATGCTGATTTCCACTGTAGAGGTAACTTCAATGTTCTTCAGACTTTCCTATGCCCCATACCTATTCACCAGCCTCACTCTCATTGTTATCTTCGAAAGAGCATCACCCATTGTTATGCTTTACATTTTCACAAACAACCAAGCATATTAGAACATTTTAATGCCCTTTACAAGACTCTATTTTTAATATTTTTTGATAGTTTTATATA
Organism: Sigmodon hispidus; assembly: GCA_004025045.1. Lineage (NCBI taxonomy): Eukaryota > Metazoa > Chordata > Mammalia > Rodentia > Cricetidae > Sigmodon > Sigmodon hispidus. The sequence continues at coordinate 18,271 of PVIH01002852.1, forward strand.
TTATTTAATAAATATTAGTAATTTCACCTCTAATTTAGTCACTTTATTTATAAAATGAAGTCTTTTTATCCATGTGTCCTCTTGCTCCCTCTTCCTTCCCCCTCCCAACCCCTCCTGGTCAACCTTTACCCTCCCTATTCCCCATCCTCCCATCCCCTCCCTAAACAGTGCAAGAAGTCCCAAGGTGGATCAGTTCTGCTTCCACTCTAGGCAAATCCAATTTTCTCATCCTAATAACAAGATTGGGTTAATTATTCCTCTGGAGGGAATGGGGTCCTAAGCGCCATTCTGTGCATTTTCTTTCTTAGAAACACATGTTTTCAACAAATCTCTCCAGATACTTTCAAGAATTTGGGTATGTGTGTGCTCCACTGACCTTAATTAAAAGTTTATAATTCTAAATTGAAGTTCGTATTCATTCTAGAAGTTGATCCATTTCATATGATACTTTTATTCAGGCATATCATGCACTTTGACAATATTAATTCTCATTACCTACTCTTTTCTCCTCTTTCATAAAGCTTTATCTTCTTTCCAAAGGGTCTGATAATCAACTTTCTACTATAAACACACTCACTCACACACACACACACACACACTCACACACACATTTGCAGGAGGGTGGATAAAGGGAGATGGACTATATTGGCATAGTTAAGATTCTTGTATAAAATTTTACATTATTTTACTCATCAAAAAACACAATATAATAAAATAATAAAATACAGATTTTAATCACTTAATGAAATAGACTTCCAAGCAATGAAAACTGGGTTTGAATGCTACTTTTGTCAGCTAATGATTTCTCACTCTGATAATTACGTATGCTCTATGAACCTCCGTTCTTCTACTTTTATGCTGATTTAATAATAACCTCCATCTTGTGGCTGAGTATTATGGAAATTAATTAGTGTGAGACACTGAAACATAAGAGCAATGGAGACTGAGGGACTTAGAATATTTTATATCTGTGTTTAGGAGATATCCATACATGGGTGAGTGCTGGACACATCTCACCAATTCGACAATAGGACTTTTTATTTTGGAAATAAAAAGATGTATATCATGGTTGGTTGTCTTGTGAAGGCATTAGGAGGGTGTTGTTAACTGCTATGTACCCAAGATACGTAGGCAAAGTCAAATTAGTGTAGTTTTGTCCCCTTATGTATTAATATTAGTATGAAATTTACCAGTAGCAGTAGACATGGATTTTTATAGGTGAAATTATAACTTCCATATGCATGAACAAGTTATGGTTTCTGAATACAGAGGGTTGACAAATCACATTGAAAGAGATACTAAGCAGTTGGGACCAGATCCCCCTGTTCATTGTACTTTGTAGTTGTTACCAGAAAATGCTGTGATAAGACAGAGAAGGGAGCAGGAAAATCTCATTTATTTTTTTCACTTCTGGGATTGCTGAGCATGATGAGAAGGCCAAGCCTGGAGTCCAAATGAATCCAGTTTTATACATAAGATTTTGTTAAGACTATGGGCATAGGAAATAATAGAGATGGTATTTACATTTCTAAAGATAGTGACAATTTTATCTCTTCTCTAGATGTCAGTAAGAGCTATGGCAGCAGTGTACACACCAGATTATTTATAATTTATAGTATGCTTGAAGCAGTTTTAAGCATTTTAACATTATTTTACAATTCATTAAAATTTTGAGATGTCATTACATAAGTTTTTATTCTTTTTGCTTTATTTTACATAGAAAAAAGGACTTTATTTTCTGAGAAAATAAAATAAAATAGACTGACAAGAAAAAAAAAGAAATACATAATGTCATTGTATAGAATGAATAGTGTTGAGATCCTATGAACAGAAGATTATATTATATATAATTTTCTGATCTTAAGCTGTTCAGTGGTTGTAGTTTGCAGCTAGGGTGTTCCTTAGTTTTAAAAAAGTATATTAATGAGTGAGTACATTCCCTGCTTATCTTCCTGAGCTTGTGATACCTCGCTCAGGAGGATATTCTCCAATTCCATCCACTTGCCTGCAAATTTTAGGATATCATTTTTACTTACTGCTGAATAGTATCCATAGTGTAGATGTACCACAGATTTTTAATCCATTCTTCAGTTGAGGGGCATCTAGATTGTTTCCAGGTTATTATTATTATGAATAATGCTGCTATGAGCATAGTTGAGCTAATGCTTTTGGAGTGTGAATGTGCATCTTTAGGGTATATACCTGTTAGTGGTATTACTGGATCCTTGGGGAGATTAATTCCCAGGTTTCTGAGAAAGCGCCATACTGCATTCCAGACTGGCTAAACAAGTTTACACTCCCATGGACAATGCAGGAGGGTTCCCCTTTCTCCGTATCTTCTCCAGCATAGACTATCATTTGTGTTTTTAACCTTAGCCATTCTTACAGGTGTAAGTAAGGTGGTATCTCAAACTTGTTTTGAATTGCATTTCTCTGATAGCTAAAGATATTGAGCAATTTTTCAAGTGCCATTCAGCTGTTTGTAATTCTTCGACTGAGAATTCCCTTTTTAGTTCTGAACCCCATTTTAATTGTGATTATTAAGGGCTTTGGGCTCTAATTTCTAAAGTTCTCTATATATTTTAGAGATCTGTGGTATGTCACTTGTAGGGTTGGTGAAAATCTTTTCCTATTTTGTAGGCTGTTGTTTTGTATTAATGACTGTGTCCTTGGCCTTATAGCAGCTTCTCAGTTTCAGTAGGTCCCACTTATCGATTGTCATTTTTAATGTCTGTGCCTCTGGTTTTATATTTAGAAAGTATTCACCCCTGCCAATGCATTGAAGGGCATTATCACTTTCTTTTCTATGAAGTTTAGTGTAGCTGGGTTTATGTTGAGGTCTTTGATCCATTTGGATTTGAGTTTTGTGCAGGGTGATTGGCTTGGATCTATTTGCATTTTCTGCACAATACCATCCAGTTATGCCAACACCATTTGCTGAAGATACTATCTTTTTTCCATTGAATATTTTGGGCCTCTTTGTTAAAAATTAGGTGTTCACATGTGTGTGAGTTAATGTCAGGATCTTCAATTTGATTCCGTTGATCTACAAGTCTGTTTTATGCCAGTACCAGGCTGTTTTTATTACTGTAGCTCTATAATATAACTTGAAGTCAGGGATGGTGATGCCTCCTGAAGTTGTTTTGTTGAACAAAATTGTTTTGGCAATCCTGGCTTTCCTGTTATTCCAAATGAAACTGAGTTTCTTTCAAGGTCCAAGCTGAAGCATAGGTATAGTTAATACTGGTCCATAATTAAAATGGCTAAAACCTGATGGATTTGAAATTTAACCTGCAACCATATGTCATAAAAATGTTTTCTATTGGGTATTGCATCTCAGGAGATTTTTGGGTGGTTCAGAATGTGAACTGATATTAGGGAAAAGCAGAGGGGGAATGTCAAACCCCAGGCTTTGTTGTTTCTGCATACATTTTTACTGAAAATTTACTGAAAGTTTACTGATTCTATTTGTTCTGATTTTAGTCATTATACAAACTGTTTTTCTAGAAAACAATAGATTAACTTTCCTGTTAAAATGTTTTAAAATAATAATGTGTACCTCTATACATTACAGGCTGCTCATACATGAGACAGAGCTGTTTTCCATGTACAACTGTGCTTGGAAGAGAAAGGTGGGTGAGGGGAAGCAGAGCTAATGTTTTTAGTAATTTTTCATTCTTATATAAAACAATTTAGTCTAAATAATATAGTAAGAAAAATTATATTTTACGATTCAGGAAGCACTTTGTACCTTATCTCAAAATGATCTCTTTATCAAAAACTAATGTCTTCTATGTCTGAAAAAGATGAACAAAATAGACACGTATTGATTTATTCACTTACCTCTCTTGGTATTCTAGGTAATCGCCTTGCTTTTCTACCTCTGTCAGCAAAATAAACAACAACAGCAAAACACACAGTTAGCATTCTGTCAAGGTATTGTTTTTCACCTAGTAGTTGAGAACATGAATTATTTTAAAATAGAAAGAGGAGGCATGCACTGTTTTTACCCAAGCAATTTACACTTTCAAATGGGTGAAGTGGCAGATGGATGACAGTGAACTTGAACATCAAAATAATTAAGCTTTCATCTCCTATTCAAAGACTTCCATTTTGAGGTCACAGGGAATGTGCAAAAGTTTATCTTTTTAATCAATCTTGGATGATTAGTGACTTTGTGTGTAGAATGATCACTTTCTAACTGCAGCAGTGCAGTGTCAGAGTAAAATAACGGGAAAGATTAAGGAGTTTAATTTACTTAGCATGTTATGACCATATTTATTAAAATACTAAGAATTACAGCAAACTTAATCATTTGTTAATATTGCTTTTTCCTCTATGGGGGTTATATTGGGAAAGCAATATTCTAGACATAAAGGCCAATACCAAGTGGTAATCTGTTAAAAATTATTATTATTATTTCTTGTAAAATAATCTCCTGGGTACTTAAAGTTAAATCTATTCCTTTATTGAAGTGTAATTCTTTTCTCTCCCTCAATAAGCTTGCTTTCTCACATGTTTTCTCCTACAGTCTTTTTTAAAATGCAGATGGACTCAGAGCACTGTAATCAAAACATCTTATAGGGCAAAGAGGACTTCACAAGGGCTCTTACAACCTTTAAAAAGTGGTGGTGCACCATATAATGCAATATATGGTTCAACTTCTGAAATGGTCATGAAATCAATTGACCTTAACATGTATTTAAAGATAAATTAAATGTAGAAAAGAAACTTAAACAAAAATTTAGAAGCCTAAAATCTAAATGGAGCTTTTTTTGAGGAGATTGATAATTTTGTTTAGCTCAGCAAATATCATTTTTGTCTGTTTTTGCAATGTTTGTTTCTTTTTCATGTCCAAGTCCATTGTTTTGAACCATGAAATTGTGCAGAAATCAAGTTTCCACAAAGTTAAAAAATAAAAACAGGGAGGTTGAAAAAGGTTGTTCAGTGTTGTCCTGATGAAATTTACACTGTTTAATAATGTCTCCTGATGAAGACCTTCCTTGTTACAGCAAATATGTGTTGTATTTTAAAATGGAAAAGAGTATTTATCAAGGTCAGAAATATTTAATCTTCTATCTTTAAATGTACAGAGCAGCATAAATGAAGACGTATTCTAACTGTACAAGTAACTAATCTTGTGTCTTGAGAACTATGCCATGTGTGAAAATACCTGTGTTGTATCTGCTGTGGTTTGGATTTTGTGCCATGCACCACTGACACACATCTTGTAGTAATTTTCTTATTGTTAGTTATAACTCTGTATTTCCAGTTTAACAATAAAGACATCTTTACAGACTGCACAGAAGTGGAATAGATGCTCTCTTTTGTATCATTTTAATGGGCATTGTTTGATTACTGGTCTTTTTCTTGCATATTATGGCTCCTGATTCTGTTTTTATATTATGTGGGTGTTGTGATTTTTCTTTGTCTTGATTTCTATTTTTTTCTTCTTTGCTTTTGTTTATTCATTTTAGAAAGAAGGCATAAATTTGGGTGGATGAGCAGGTGGGGAGGATATGTTAAGAGTTAAAGGAGGCTCAGACATGAATAGAATATATTGTATGAAAATTTATTTATTTATAATATTTTATTACAAATGAAGTCACTTTTTCTATCCATGTATATCCTTATTCAAGGTCCCTTCCTCCTCCCACCCTCTTCATTCACTCTCTCTTCTTCACATCTCCTGATCTCTTTCCCAGCATGAGCAGGAGGTTCCAACGTCCCAATATTACTCAGTTCACCCTCCACTCCTGGCAGATCCACTTTCCTCCCCGAAACATCAAGGCTGAGTCAGGTGTTCCGCTAGAGAGAGTAGGATCCAAGGTGCCACTCCAAGATGTTTCAGATCTCAAGCACCTTGTACATGCTTTGATTTTTTTGTTTAGTTTAGAGTCCACTAATGAGTGAGTACATTCCCTGCTTATCTTTCTGGGTTTGAGATACATCAGTCAGGAGGATATTCTCCAAATCCATCCATTTGCCTGCAAATTTTAAGATATCATTTTTTTCTTACTACTGAGTAGTACTCCATAGTGTAGATGTACCACAGTTTGTTAATCCATTCTTCAGTTGAGGGGCATCTATTTCCAGGTTCTTGCCATTACGAATACTGCTGCTATGAACATAGTTCAGATAATGTCTTTGTAGTGCGACTGTGCATTTTTAGGGTATACATCCAAAAGTATTATTGCTGGATCCTAGGCAGATTGATTCACAAGTTTCTGAGAAAGCACCATACTGCATTCCAGAGTGGCTAAACAAGTTTACACTCCCACCAACAAAGGAGTAGTGTTCCCCTTGCTCCACAACCTCTCCAGCATAGGCTGTGTCTTTTACCTTACCCAATCTGACAGGTGTCAGGTGGTATATCAAAGATGTTTGGATTTGCATTTCTCTGATGGATAAAGATATTGAACACTTTTTCAAGTGCCTTTAAGCCATTTGAAATTCTTTTGCTGAGAATTCCCTTTTTAGTTCTGAACTCAATTTTTTGATTAGGTTATAAAAGGTTTTGGGCTCTAGATTTTTGAGTTCTTTATATATTTTAGAGGTCAATCCTCTATCACTTGTAGGGTTGGTGAAAATCTTTTCCCATTCTGCAGGCTGTCGTTTGTCCTATTGACAGTGTCCTTGGCTTTACAGGAACTTCTTAGTTTCAGGAGATCCCACTCATTGATTGTTGGTCTTAGTTTCTCTGCCACCGGTGTTAAGTTTAGGAAGTGGTTGCCTGTGCCAATTCATAGAAGAGTATTTCCCACTTTCTTTACTATCAAGTTCAGAGTGTCTGGGTTTATACTGAGTTCTTTGATCCAGTTGGATTTGAGTTTTGTCCAGGATGACAGGCTTGGATCTATTTTCATTTTTCTACACACTTCCATCCAGCTATACCAACACAATTTGTTAAATATACTATCTTTTTATCCATTGAATATTTTGGGCCTCTTTGTCAAAGATCAGGTGTTTATAGGTTTTTAGGTTAATGCCCAGATCATCAATTCAATTACATTGATCCACAAGTCTGTTTTGATGCCAGTACCAGGATGTTTTTAGTACTGTAGCTCTATAGTATAACTTGAAGTCAGGGATGGTGATGCCTCCTGAGGTTCCTTTGTTGATTAAAATTGTTTTGGCAATCCTGGCTTTCCTGTTATTCCAAATGAAGTTGAGTATTGTTCCTTCAAGGTCTACAAAATATTGCGTTGGGATTTTTATGGGTAGTGCATTGAATCTGTAGATTGCTTTTGGTAGAATTGCCATCTTTACTATGTTGATCCTACCTATGCAGGAACATGGAAGAGCTTTCCATTTTCTGATATCCCCTTCAATTTCTTTTTTTAGTGATTTAAAATTTTAGTCAAATAGATCTGTTATTTCTTTGGTTATAGTTATTCCAAGGTATTTAAGACTATTTGCAGCTATTATAAAGGGTGATGTTTCTCTTATGTCTTTTTTCAGCCTTTTTATCTTTAGTGTATAAAAGGGCTACTGATTTCTTTGAGTTAATCTTGTATCCTGCTCCATTGCTGAAGGGGTATATCAGCTATAGAAGTTCCCTGGTATAATCTTGTGGCTCACTTTTGTATACAATCATATCATCTGCAAATAGAGATAGTTTCACTTCTTCTTGTCCAATTTGTATGCCCTTAATCTTCTTTCATTCTCTTATTGCTTTAGCTATATATATATTTTGAGAACTATATTGAGTAGATAAGGGGAGAGAGGGCATCCTTGTCTAGTTCCTTATTTTACTGGGATAGTTTTGAGTTTTTCTCCATTACATTTGGTGTTGGCTGTACGCCAGAACCTTGAAAATTTATTTTCAGTAGAAAATAAGGTGAATAATATGTAGGTATACAAGTACTGTTTCTTGTGTTATCTGCTACTTCACTTAGAGTTTCATAAAGAAATTGTAGTTTGGGACATGATAGATCCATATTACCAATATTAATCAAAGATATTATCTTTCCTACCTTTATATGTGAAAAAATAAGAAAGTTTGTAAAAAAAATATTCTTATAGTTTAAACAAGAACTGTCTGCCATGTATTACCCTCCTGTTAATGCAATATAATTCTTGGAAATTTACTCTCCAAATTTAACATCACACAATTTGGTCTTAGAAAACATTTCCACATTCTTTAAAAAAATTATTTATCTTCAATGGATTCATGTTCAACCTTTAACTTTTTTCTATCTTTCTAAATCACTAAATAAATGTATGCTGTAATCTTCTCAATTGAATTTAATCTACATATATTGATTAATTATTTTAGTACTTGTTCATATTTTGTAATGTAATATGTAACAAAACATGTAGCTCACTTATGCTTTGTATTTTAATAACAAAAATGTGTACAATAATGTACAGATCATCATAATTTATCATCATTGCTAATTTTTTTTAGGAGATTGTAAGTGCCTGGGTTTGTGTGTACATGTTTTGGGTATATGAAGTATTCATGTGCCTGTTTAGAGATGATCAGAAAATAATATCTCAGATGTCATGAATAATTTAGATCACTGTGGGAATCAAAAATTAAAAAGACAGAGATTGATGGGACTGTAGAAGGTTACTCTTGGTTGTAGAAAGTGCATGAGCTGACAGAGTCATAGACAATTGCTAAACAGTGAAACAAAATCAGTCTTCTTTTTTTATCCTGTTTATTGCACATATTTGTCATAGCTGTCAAGTGTAACATGAGCTCCACATTTTCCATTTCCATTCTTCCTTTGTAATTTTAATTTACATGTAGGAATGCTCACTATTTGGGCGTACAGTGGAACTATTAGTTTTGAGATTTTTGTACCAACCACACCTAGCAATGAACAAGGTATTTCCATCAAAAAGAATAGAACTTGTTCTAATGCTGTATCTATAATCACCCTGACATCTTATCATTCACTCTCAGAGTCTGCGCAACTTTAATTTGTAATTGTTACCCTTTTTGGGAGAGGATAGGAGAGAAGGCTGTGGGTAGACTGGGAGGGATTGTGATGAGAGAAGGATGGGCTAGAAGGGGTATACATGGAAAAAAAGAACTTTTAAAAATTAAAATAAAATAAACAAAAATTTCTATTTTTTAAGTAGAAGATCTATGACAAAATTGTTTGATAAGAATATGTTGAAATATAAAAAAAATGCTAATTTCTTGACTGCTACATTTTGTATTTATAAAAAAAAAGTGTGCAATATTTTGAAACACTCTCCAGACTTGCTGGTACATGTATATTTGCAAGGGACTTGCTGTAACTGTTGCTGATAGTCTTATGAATATCTACAATTATGTCTTTGATTTGTTTTTTCCTTTTTCATCTATGTGTGCAAATTTTTTGTGTGTGTGTGTTTGCATGTGTGTATATGTGGGTACACATGAAGGATGGAAGAAATCAACCTCTTTCTCTGTCCCTTAGTCACGAAGGAAAGTACCCCAAGAAAGTCCAGAAATCCTGATTTGGCTGGTCTTGATAGTCCTCTTGATATTGGGAGGCTGTGTCTGACTTCTAGAGTTGGTCATGATTTGTACCCAAATTTAACATGTTTCCTGGCATCAAAACATATATTTCTTATGTTTATATAGCACAATTGTTAATATCTAAGCAATCTTCTCAGCCCCAGGTAACCACTAACACACCTTTAGGCCTTGGTTTAACATTTTAATGACTAATGTATTAAGTACATTCTCACATGCTAATCATACATCTTGTTTCATGACTTGTTCATTCAAGGCTTTGCCCTTTTTCACTTTTTATTGTTTATTTTGAATTTTTATGCACTATGGATATATGAGACAGAATGTTTTCAATTATTCCCTATATCTAACTTGTCTTATAATTCTCTTAAGTGTGTCTTTAACATTTAAAAATATTATATTGAAGAACAGTCTGTTAATATTTTCTTTGAGGATCATATCATTGGTATTATATCTATGAGTATCCTGTCTGATTTAAATTCACCAAATTGCCTCAAACTCTTCTTTAGGACTTTTAGAGTTTTCCACTTAATTCTATATTCTGTGTTAATTATAGAAAGTGAGAAATGGCTTTTAAAATGATAAATTGGAGGCTTTAGAACTGCTGGTACAGGAGCAGTTAAATGATCTGCATATTGAAGAATCAGTCAGCCCTTGGAATTCTTCTGTATTTGTTATCAAAAATAAATCTGGAAAATGGACAATGCTAACATATCTAAGAGTGGTTAAAAGATGTTTCAAACAATAGACTTTATTGGAATTCCTTTACTTTCTCGGTTATCTGAAGTATGGCCTATCACAGTTATTGACTTAAAAGACTGTTTCTTTACTATAACTTTACAAGAATAGGACAAGGGAAAATTTGTCTTTACAATGCCCACTTATAATTATTGCCCTATAAATAAATATTAATGGAGGGTTATTCCTCAGAGAATGTTAAATTGCCACAAAATGTGCCAATATTTTGTACAACAGCTGATAGAAGTGATACATAAGCAATGTCTAGTTTGAGAAATACTTTGGCAAGGAGTAAGTAGCCAAAATCATACAAAAGGACATTCTGTCTAACATCTTCTTCAGGAATATCTGCACAGGTAAAAATATAGTCAAACACGATATAGCATTGCCTTCTGGCTGTCATGTCAATATTTTCTTCACAGAGTAAAGAAAAGATAAGTTTGATGTAGGTCTTCAGTTGAGGCAGTAGAAGGCATAGCATCTCCACACAGGATTATATTGTGTTTGGTATAGGTTAAAGGTATTTTCCCAATTTCTTTTTATATATTAAAAATAAAAGTCTATACAGGAGATACTTTTTAAATCATACTAATTTTAATCTTCACTCTTGATTTATAAACATTTGAACACAGAATAGTGTTATAATACGTTTCTGGCACAGACTTTCTGGGCCTGGACAGAGATTTGACTAGCAGTCTGGTAGTCTGGCAGAAACACTCATAGTCACACAGAGACACACATCACACAGGGACACACAGATGCTTATATTAATTTTCTGCTGAGTGACTGAGGACCCAGGCATATAATTTGCTAGCAATTTCATCTGAATTCAACCATCTTGTTTAATTGTGTGGCTCAGTACCTTTTCTTCCAATAGCATTTCAGCTTCTTCATCTGCCTCTCCTGCCGTCTCCTCCTTGTTGTGTCTTTGTCCCATTCCCATGGTGTCTGTGTCTGGGGTCTTTCTCTGCTCTGAGATGTTGGTGCGTTTACTTAGCCTGGTAGCCCCGCCCACACTTCCTGTCTTCCTTTTGGCCAATCAGCTTTTATTAAACCCATAGGTCGGACAATTATTTAAAATTTAATACATAATCCCACATATTTCACCTTTTCCTCTTTTTAAAACAAACTATAGAAATGATCCCTGAAAGAATCCCAAGTAATATCCTTTTTCCCCCATTACCTATAATGATTTATTACAACACTGTAAACAAATACCAACATCCATAATCCATTTTTTGAAAATGTGGGTATAGTCTTCTAGGCTACTTCCTCCTGAATCGGGCTCTGGCAATCCCATGAGGATCGAATCAAAATTTTAGAATTATGGGTAAGTCTTTAGTGGAGTAGTTTCTAAGGCTGGGTAATCTCAGCTAGTCTCTTTGAAGTTGTTTTGGATGCAGAGCTGCAGAAGAAACTTCAACAGAGGTGCTCTAAAATTCTGGATCATCAGGGCTATACATTTCCATTGAAGACTTTTCAGAGGGTCTTCCTCAATCAAACTTTATTTTCTTTAACTGGGAATATACATACAGCTTCTCATTTTCTGTAGAAATAAAAAGGAAACCTATTCTCCAAATTCACATATCTTTTGATTTCAGTTTTTAAGACAATTCATTTATAAAATATATATTTTGGATTAATTCATCAGCATTTGCAATCAAATGTCTTTCAGCAGCTTTAGCTACTTCATTTATAGTGAAAAAACTTAAAAACAAGACAATAACATGCAGTACCCAGATATTCTTTGTATTTTCTATCTTTACATGGTTTATTACTATTTATCTTTACTCTATTATTTTTAAGGACTTTATCCTTTTTTTCTTTTTTCTTTTCTCTCTGAAGCCTATGTATATTTTAAACACACTTATAAACAATTAGTTTACTTTTTTGAATATTTCTTATTTCTTTTTTTTTCTTTTTTTCTTTTTTTTTTTGACCATACCTTTGGTTCTCTAGGATGGCTGACTTCACGTAGCTTTATTTCTTTCTGTTTCTGTTCACACCTTTAATTTACCATGGTATGGCTAAAGATTAAAGGTGTCACTAGGATGGCTGGCTGCCTGGCTCCACCCAGCTCCTAGTCTAAATTCAGAGGATTTAGCTTTTTAGCAGAGGTACTGCCAGGACCCACAATTATTATTCTGGGGAATTTTAGGGTCCATATAATTACCCAGCAAAGCATTGCCATCTGTAGCTCACAAACTCCATCCAAGTATTTAGCAGCAGGGCCTCCCAAAAGACTCACAAGGGTTTTGTCTCTAAAGCTGATTTAGGAAGCAGCTCCTTAAAAAGCCTTGCCTCTGCTTGTCTGCAGCAAATAAAGCTGATCTAAGAAAATGCTGTCACTGTTAAGAATCAAACTTTAACCCTGTTTCATTTTTGTCCTTACAAAGAGAAACCTTAAATCCACCATATACAGCTCCTTGTTACATTGAGGCTCAAGAACAAGCCTTTTTGCAGTTTAAATTGCATGCAGCAAATACACCTTTTTTAATTTAATCCCATACACTACTCAGTCTCTTTACCATGGCCCACATGTGCCACTTGACAGGCACAACTTGGAATGTGCTTTTGGCTCCGTTTCTGTGCTCTAGAACCATTTTTAAGTTTTCTATGGCTTTATGTAGGTACATTTTACCCACATTGGGCTGCCATTTGTTGTAATATGTTTCGGGCCCAGACTTTTCAGGCGTGGACAGAGGTTTGACTGGCAATCTGGCAGTCTAGCCAAAATACTCGCAGTCACACAGAGACACACCGATGCTTACATTAATTTTCTGCTGATTGACCTAGGACCCGATTGCTAATGTCTTCATCTAAACTCAACCCATCATTTTCAGCCATGCAGCTTAATATCTTTTCTCAGAGCAGTGTTTCACCTTTTTTCCTCTGTGTCTCCTGACATCTCCATTGTCTCTCTGGCTGCTCTGTGGTGTCGGTCTCTGCTCTGAGATGTTCTCTTAGCCTGGTAGCCCCTCCCACACTTACTGTCTGCTTTTTGACCAGTCAGCTTTTATTAAACCCATGAGGGGAAAATTATTTAAAATGTAACAAATCATCCCACTACAGAAGAGTGTTTCCTTAGAAAACTAATCAAAAATAAAAACAAGATTGGGAAAATACATTTTGTAGAATTCATTGACTAACTTGAACTATGTGGTGTGAAGCTACATGAAAACCATAAAGATTAAGGTGATAATAAACAACATTACTAGAATTCATTGATATTAACATTGGACCAACTTCCATATGACAACTATGTTATCCATCCCACTGTGTACAGACAGGTAATAGACAAGGATAAAATTTCACCTCAGTAAAATGGCCCTCAGAGCTGTTAATATTACTGTTAAACCAACTCTCAAAGGTCAATGAAATTCCCAACTGAATCAGAATATTCAAGACATTCTGTGTCTCCTTCAAAAAGGTCTACACTTCCAAAATGACAGTGGAAAATTTGATGAATTGTATGCACAGTGTGCAACTTATTAAAACTGTTGTGTTTTATTCAGGCTCCCAGTCCAGGGTATCCCTATTGCTCTTTAGCTCTCTAGTCCCTAAGGATAGACAATTGTTTTCATATCTACTGTTGTCTTTGTTGTTTTGTACTGGAGCTTTGTTCACTTGTTTAGTGTTTTTGTAAGTGATATTATGTTTACTGTTTATTCTTACACTGTTGGAACATGGACATTTAACCACAAAAATAATATATAGACCTAAAGCCTAAAGTAGAGAGGAAGATCTAAATTAGTGAGGAAGAAAGAATATATGTCCTGTGCTTACTTTCTTCTCTGGACTTCATCATTTTTGTTAAGTAAAAAATAGGCATATTTGGCTAGGTTTGGCAAATGGAACATCTCTTATGAAAGGACATTGATACATTTTAATATTAAATTTCTTTCCCATTCATTGTTAATGATTGACATCACAAAGCTAATATATCTTTATAATCCTTCTATCAGAAGTCTTATTTTTAATTGAAAAATCATTTAATGTTATTTACATTATAACTTTTTAAAATATTATTTGAAGTAAAATTTGCTTATGTATCATTTGAAAATATATCTACTCATATAGAATATATATTTTAACAGTGACACTGATGAAACCAACAACTAAAAAAAGAAAGTTAACATTTAGTATTTCATTTGTTGAACTGTCCCGAGATATTATGCTCTGTTGGATTCACATAAACATCAAAAATAGATACAGTGCTTTTGCGTTAACTGTATTTTAAGACTTTTAATCACATAACCATGTAATGTATGGCTTGTTTTGTATTAATTTTATTAAGTAAATATAATTGAGAGATATGGAAAAATATTGTTCTAGATATGTCTTTGAAGAGGTTTCCAAAATATGGTAATATTTGATTAATGAATAGAAGAAACTAGTATTCCTTACTCCGTGTGACTGAAGTTGGCCCATTTTTGGGGATGACATATAAAGAGATTTAACTTGCTTCTCTATTGGAGCTGAGCCATCTGCTATCTATACCTGGATTTTAGGACTTCTAACTTACAGGTCTTAAGGTTTAGAGTAGAATAGCACCATAGGTGTTTCTGGGCTTCTAACCTGAACATCATAGGACTTTTTACCCTTCATAATTACTAAATCCAATCAATTCCTTATATCTTTCTATATGTATCTCTATCATCTATTTTACTATCTACTCTGACTATGATTCTGATATTACTGATTTTGCTTTTGAGAAAATCTTGACAAAAATTATTTTGTTATTTAAACTGCTCATCCTTCAGATATGGACAATAGTTTTAAGGTATAAAAGATAACCACACCTATCACTATATTCATACATATTTTAACAACTAAATATTTGAATTTAAAGCAAAAAGCAGATTACCTTAGGTTAAATTTTCTCACATTCTAAACAATCTTTGAGTTACATTGTATGCTAGTATATTTAATATGTAAAAGACATGTTATTTCAATTGTATCTCATTTTCCTCATTCTCATTATTACTGATAGTCTAAGAGATTGATAATTTTTAAGTTTGCTTCAGAAACTGAATCATTGCAAAAGATATCACAATGTATTTTTTTGTGCCTATTTTCTTCTTTCCACCCTTATCCCAGCCACTCTCAACAACCTGAAGATTATTATCTATATCTAGGTCCATTTTCCCCCAAAATGTATACAGTAAACTTAGCTTTACATAAAGCATTTTTTCTCATGTGGATTTCTGCAAACCTGGGGATCTGTGTCAGTTTTCCATGTTTTACACTTTATGAATGTGTTACTTGCAAATATTTGAGCAATTTAATAATGTGATTGTAAAATATTCTCTCTTGGAATACTCTGAGCACTAGTGTATATAATGATTACAATATCATAAAAATGTAATAAACCATAAAACTCTAAGATAAATTTAGAGAGAAAAGTTTAGAAGTGTTACATAAATGTAGGGAGGATTAATTGTGAGTTTTAAAATGACTGCAAATGTGATTAAATGCAAAGACAAGCACAAATCAAGCTGAGCACATTTGTCTTTGGAAAAAAAATACAAAAATTTTTGGCAATAAAATGAAACTGCTTGTAAGTCATTTCAAAATAATGACCTAGCCTTGGGTGATTTTACTGCTTCTATAACTTTAAAGCTGTGACCCAGTGTTCTGCATATACTTTCTTGTAAAGTTATAACCTAATTATGAATTGAGCAAATATGAAAGGGCTTCTGTGAATCTGTGGCAGTCTCCAATGATACTTCTGATGTTTAAAGCTCTTCTAATGAACACTGCATGCACTGACTATCAATAGCTAAAGATTAGATACCACAGAGCAATGAAGTGAAAGGGAAATTGGTTCTGCTTCCCGTTAGGGCTATGATTGGATTATCATGGACTTAATATTTGTGCAGAAGAAAATTATTTCTTTCTTTAGTCATAAAATATAATATCTTAATATATAAATTCTGGCAGTCCATGAATTTTTTATGCTATTAAAATAACTTATTCTAATATATTGTGTGTTCCATTTAAATTAAATATCCATTCAGCACCTGAAACTTGACTATTCTATCATTATTTTATCAAACACTTGATAATGTTAGAAAGAAATAAACATATTTGCCAATATATACATGTATAATTGGATGTGATATAATCTCACTAATAAAACATGGGGAAAGATATAATTATGTTTTATAATATGCTGTGTATCTTACGACTGCATTGCAGTATGTTATTCTCTCTCTATCTCATTAATCTTCTGTTCTCTACTCCTTTAAGTCAAAGGACAGGTAGATGGCTATATTGCAAACTATAGTATAAGCTTCCATATTTACTTTCAACTCCCCAAGTCATAAGTGCAAATATTAACTATGCAAAAGGTATCAAGCCACATGGATGAACAAGAATCATGGGTTGGGTTAAGATGAAGGAGTTAGGAAGTTATATGTCTGGGCCCTAGGTCTATCAGCATAAAATTAATGTAAGCACCTGTGTCATTATTTGGGCCTAAGCAGCAGTGGGTCTGAGAGGGGGGTCCAAACCTCTGGACTGGCCCAAAAGTCCAGGCTGGAAACCTAATACAACATCCAGGCTCCAATGTTTTAAATTTAAATCGTTTTACATATTTAATATATGCGTCTATTCTTCAGAAAGTGACTATTAAATGGTTTCAAAAGACAAAAAATAAATAATAATTATATAAATGCACATTGAAATATGAATATAAAGTCTTAAATATATAAGAAAGCCCTCAAAATTTATTGATATAATGAAACTTTACTTATATGTTGACACCTTATGAACAGTAATGAATATCTCTCAAATTATGATGCATTAATTTATATGTGGCTGAAAAATTAAAACTAGCATAAAAATTCCATGCTCCTAGACTGTGAATACATTGTTTTATATGCTAAATAGTGAACTTTCCAGAAGTAATTAAACTAACTAATCAGTTGGGCTTCAAACAAGATTACTTGGTCTTTTAAGAACCAAGGGTCCCATATAATTATATTAGCCATTAGAAACAGAAAAGTAAGTTATTAAGAAAGTCAAGTACAAAGAAGTACTTAGAAATTTAGGAATATATATATATATATACACACATGTGTATTTAACAGCAATTAAAAAGTATAGAAAATGAATTTGAAAAAGCACAGGTAAGGATGTATGGAAGAGTTTAAAGGGAGAAAGGGGAAGGAATAGGAATATAATTATTTCATACTGTAAAATATAGAAGAAATGATTTTAAAGGAAATATTCACATTTCAGTTTTGCTTGACTAACAACAAGTCAATATGTCAAATAAATCAGGACTTAAAAGACAAAATTCTGCCAAAAGACATCTTGTAAAAATGAGCTCAAAATCAAATGTGACTTGCAAAAAACAAAAAGCCAATGAAATGATTCCTTATTATATTCTCCTTTACTTGTTTAGCAGAATCTAGCATACTTATAATCTGAAAAACTCCATCTATCAATGACTAGAGTATTTCTCATAGCCTAACTTCAGACAGAGGTCTTGGAATCCCTCAGAAAGAAAGGAGAGATTATAGGATCAAGAGGAATCAAGGGTGACACACAAACATAGCCCACAGAATCAAATAACCAGGGCTTATAGGGGTTCATAGAGACAGGAGGAGGCCTGTATTCATTAGAACTATGTCCTCTACATATATGTTATAATGGTGTAACTTATTGTTCTTATGGGACTCTTAAGTGTTGGAACAGGACTGTCTCTGACTCTTTTGCCTGATTTTGTAATGCTTTTTCTCCAGTAGGTAGCCTCCTCCAACACTGATATGAGGGTATGTACCTAGTCTTATTATAAATTGATATGCAATGTTTGGTTGATATCCCTGTCAGAAGACTGGAAGGAGAAGAAAGAAGATAAACTGTGGTCAGGATTTAATATATGAGAAAATAATAAATAAATAAAGAATTAAATAAATAAATAATACATCATTGTGAAACTTGTTGTCCCTACTGTAATAATATGACTTATTTTATTCATGACAGAAATGTAACTAAATCAAATACCAACATTAAAGAATAAATTAGATATAGCTCATGTGTTAATAGTTTTTATAAGAATAGCAAGGTAAAAGTATATATTAAGCTATATGGAATGGCTTAAAACAACTTACTCTAAGATGTATCAATAATTGCTTTGACAATTCATAGGAAAAAAATTTACAACTGAGTGTATTTGGGAAGAGACTTTTAGGATAATTGACATCTTAACTGAACTGAATCAATTCAACCATTATTTTGACAAGTAATTGCAAGTGTTAATTTCTATCTCATTAACTCATTCAAGTTCTGATTTATACTTGACAGCCACTGCACAGTTACAAAGTTGGAAAATTTTATGAGAAAGGGAGAGTACTAAGATACAAATGGAAATATGTCTATATTGATCATTTCTCTTTCCCAAGAGACACTTGCAATGGGTAAAGACATTTTATATAGTAGTTCATATTGACACATCAAACATCATGTATTTGATAATACTAAGTAGTTGAAATAGACTCCATCATAGTATAGTACTTAGGATTTTACATTTTTTATTGATTACAGTTTCTTGTACATACATAATATATTTTGTTCCCATACATCCCTCACTGACTTTTTATCCTCTTATTTCTTCTGAATCTACTTTTATTCTTAACAGGCTCCCTCTTTAATTCCTGTATTTTGTTCTATTTTCAGGAAAATATAATCCCCCTTATTTTTTATGTTGTAATTTATTTATTTATTTATTTATCCATTTTTTTAATAAAGATAATCATCTTCTAGAGTATACACAGGTTCCACTGAGAGAGATGTGCTTGTGTAATATTTATAAGTGGAGCTTGTGGGAAAATATTTTAAAATGTTTTGCAATGCAGGAAGTCATGGAAACATTAAAGAAATTTAATCTGAGTGAGGTAACACAGACCCAGAAAGACAAACATGGTATGTTCTGACTAATAAGTGGATTTTAGACATAAAGCAAAGGATAAGCAGTCTACAATCCAAAAATCCCTAGCAGCTAGGTAAAAAGAGGAACATTAGAGAGACATCCATGGATCCTCCTGAGAAAGGGCAACAGGGCAAATCTCCTGGGTAAATTGACATCATATGGGTGAGTGAGCCAGGGGAGGTGGGAAGAGATCATGAGAGAATGAGATGATGGATTGGGAGGAACAACAAAGAGGGAGCACAAAGAAATAGGTATCTTTTTTTTTTTTATTAAAGAACATGTTTATTATTTTTATTTTATTGCTTGTTGCTGTGATAAAATACATTGATACAAAGTGACTTAAGAGGAGAAATGGTTAATTTGGATCACAGTTACAGGTTATGGTCCATTCTTACAGGAAGTCACATTGGCAGGACTAAGCAGCTATTTATATTGCATCCACAGTAGAGAGCAGAGAGAAATGGTTTAATGCATGCATAACAATGCTCAGCAGGCTCCATTTTTACAGTCTGGGAGACCTTTTCTTGGCAAAGGTGTCCTTAACAGAGGGTGGGCATGATGGCTAATTTTGGTTGTCAGTTTGTCAGTTGATAGAGGGAGCCATTGTGTGATTAGAGAGAAACCTGGTGATAGGAAAACATCCAAGAACCCACAAGGTGTCCCTGGCTAGGACTGCAAGCAATAGTGGAGAGGGCAACTAAACAGGACTTGCCCTATAATCAAATGAATGACCATGCTAATTGTCATTTTAGAACCTTCATCCAGTACCTGATCAAGACAGAAGCAAAGATCTGTAGCTAATCATGGAGTCGAGTTCCCAGTCCAACTGAAGAGACAGAGGAGAGAGTATATGAGCAAAGGGATTGGGAATCATGAAGAGGAAACCCACAGCGATAGTTGACCTGAGCTATTGGGAGCTCACTGACTCAGAAAATTCTTTCTTATCAAAGGTAAGCAAACCAGGAACACACATCTATACATAAAACGTGGCTCTTAACTTTGCTAATCCTGCAGTCCTTTAATACAGTTCCTCACGTTGTGGTGACCCTAACCATATAATTATTTTTATTATCACTCCCTAACTATAATTTTGCAAATATCATAAATCAGTATATAAATACTTATGTTCTTTCATGATCTTAGTAGATTACTATTAAAAGGTTGTTAAGCTCCGAAAGAGATGTAACGGACAAATTGAGAACCATTCTCAGTTTATCTCTTGAGTAAGGCCAACACAAATACCTTTACTAATCTTTTATTGAATTTGTCTCTAAATTGCTTTCATGGGCCTAATTCTAATTATGCATTTTATTATCCAATATTATCTTTGCCAATATGTGTAGTCAATTCTAAATATACAATGGAGCAATCTAAGTGTAGAACATTAATTCCTGCCATGTAAGGACAGGTCTTTTGCATATTTTCCTTTATCTTTCCAAACAGTTGGAGAGCCTTATTATTTTCCTAAAACACTTAGGAGCAAAATTTGAACATCAATGTTTACAGGCACACAGTTCTCATACTGCATACTCCTCTGACTGTATATTCTCATTTTTATGCCTCATAAGCTAAACACTTGATCAAGTTCAACCTACACATGCTTGGACTCTGCTTCTGCCTTTATCAGGTGCTGGATGGAGGTTCTATAATGGTGTAAACTGCATGTTCCTATGACCTGTATGCCAAGGAAGACTGTTAAAAATTCTTCTCACTAGATTAAATACAAATCAAATATTGGTTCCAGACTGGTGGAGTTTGGAGTCAGTTTCAAATGCTTTCTTTGGCAACTTGACGGGTAACAGTATTTTATAAACATCATAATCAAGGGAGCATATTCTCTGTGCTAAAATAATTGATAGTTCAGAAAAAGCACTGGGCTCTTCAAACTTAGACATAAGCACAATGTTTGCTGCATCTTTATTGCCACTTAAGTCTTGTTTTCTTTTTGCACTTGCAGTCAAATGAATAACCTAAGCCATATAGTTTTATGTAAAATGTCAATTGCTCAACACCCTCAAATGAAGATCTTGATTGGTTGGCTGATAGTCAAAGAATGATCAGATTCTGTGTCAATACGTAAGTTGATATTACTATTATGATCTGGTGTATTCTGATGAAGTTTTACAGTGTGACTATTGAGAAAATAATTTTCTTTGTATTCCTGTTATGTGAAGATGATGTGAAAGTAAATACTAACACTTTGAATTGATAGAAAATCACTAAGTTTTATTATTGAATGGGGCCATATTTTAGTGTCTTTCTCTTTCCCATAAGATCTAATATGAAGATATTAAAGGTGTACTTTAAATCATTTCCATAGATAGATATTTCATTCCATTTTTTGTTGTTCATGTGGTTTACAAAAGAAAAGAAAAGAATTTAATGTCTTTTAATAATTTTGATAATAATACAACTATCCTTTTTTCGAATATTATTTACACTGTAATGATCAGAAGATAAAGAGAAATAATATTTTATTCCAGAAACTAATCATTTGTTTCAAAAATAGCAAGCTGATATCAGCAAAAAGTGAAATGTTTATGGAATTCACACAAATAAATAAAAGAAGTATGCATATAATAAATGGGGCAATTCAAATGTGGCACTGCCTGAATTCTAATTTTGATGGTCACTAGTTTGCTATCTTTCTTCACAAATAATTTATTTATTTATTTATTTGCCTTGGTGTTTGCCTGGAACTGGAACTACAGACAGTTGCTAGCTGCCATGTGGGTGCTGGAATCAAACCCGGGTCCTCTAGCAGAGCAGAGGGTGCTCTTAACCGCTGAGCCATCTCTCCAGCCCCCACAAACAATTAAGAAGAGATAAAACCACCCATTTCTGTTGTGTACACACTGTTGTGATGATGAAAGCTACAATTTCT
Organism: Sigmodon hispidus; assembly: GCA_004025045.1. Taxonomy (NCBI): domain Eukaryota; kingdom Metazoa; phylum Chordata; class Mammalia; order Rodentia; family Cricetidae; genus Sigmodon; species Sigmodon hispidus. The sequence continues at coordinate 40,306 of PVIH01002852.1, forward strand.
TCCAAGATACTTATTATTCATAAATTAAGCTGTGTGTCAATGAGGTAGTTTATTGTTTGTCAAGAATTAGCAAAGTCATTTTTGTTGCTCTTGCTTTGCTCTAATTGTATATAATTTTTTAACATAACACTTTCTCATTTTCATTAGAATTAGTCATCTGTTACCTTAACAGAATTATATACTAGGTGCTTCCTTCTTCTGTTTATTTCCATCTTTAGCTACTCATTTTTATTGAAACATTCCTCAATTTAAATTTATCTGTATCAGTAAGCTTATAAACTTATTTTCCTGTAAAACCAGTAAAATAAAGAATATATAATTTGTTATGTCAAACTACATGATCTATAGAAAGTTCAATTATGCTGTTCATATAAAAGACACTTTTTTCTTTTGATGTTGAGATTATACTCAGAGACATGGGGATTTTAGGCAAGTGTTGAGCCACTGAATTTATACCCAGACCAATAACTGGTCAATTCTGAAATTTTGATATCTCTTAAATTATATTTTTCTGAAATAATTTGACTCCAATTTTAAAATTACTATATACTTATAAATTTCTATATTCACAATGGAACCCTTATCTCAAAAAATGCTATAAGCCACTATCTCAAAAAAATTTGTAGATGAGTAGGCTGAATTACCATCAGTGTCATAGGACTAGAGCATGTCTTCTAGATATGAGAAAGATGTGTGTGTAAAATCTTAACAATATGTTTGCATAAACAAAGCCCAAATTAATAACACCAGTTTACATAACAATGTAGATGGTGGTATATCTCACAAGGCCATACCCCTAATAACAATGTAGATGGTGGTATATCTCACAAAACCATACCCCTAAATGAAAACCTATAGCCAATCAGTAGTGCCTGAGAGAAATAAATATTTATACTTTATATAAATTGTCATTTTATGCAAGATTAGAGAATTGCTTCTCATACAAATTCTTAAAAAATATGGTGTTTGTGTAGATTCTCAAGTTTATTTCAAAATTGATGGGTTAAATTTCTCTGATCTGTATCCAGCTGTCTTGCCCCATGATAACAAGTAGCTACCTATTTGCAAGATATGAAGTTATTGAGGAGGTGCTTGTGTAGTGATACTTCCAAGAGCAGGGTAAAGTCCATTAGCAAGGAGACAATTGGTTATAATGATGGTTTTTCTTTGAATAAAGTTCACATGTATCAGTGTATCAAGTAAATAAAATACTTCTGGGTTTTTTAATCAAAAAGGTAAAATGGTCTAGACTTCATATGTGAAAAGGTGAATCATTTTGTCATACTCTATGTTTATGAGAATTCTAAATTTAAAGACTTTGCTGTTTTCCTAACACATGTTTAATGTCCATATGTTAGCTTTTATAATTCTTAAAGGTACAATACACATTATGTGAGGAAAAAAGGCAACCATTAGTTTCATACTGCCGTGAAGATTGTATACTAGAAGTCTAAACCTGGCAAGATATGCTTCCTGGTGTAATAGTGATGCAAACATCACAGGAGTAACCAACTACTTTCTGATGAGATTTATTTATTTATTAGATACTATGAAATACCCTGCTACAATAATTTATTAGATGGATATAATATTAAATTAACTATATGTTAAACTAACTATAAATATACAAAGTATCACCACACTAAATGACTTATATTCATATTCATACATTACTGCATCTTTCAAACTTTATTTGAGAAGCTTTTATTTATAGTAGATGGTGATTAACACAGAAACTCACAATTGCTTCAGAATTGAAGAATATGATACTATCATTATTTTGTCATAATGAAACATCTATATCACACCACCTGTGTCCTAGGTGTCCATTGTAGGAGAGGGGACAAATAGATTCTAACAGCAACAGATGATTAATGATTCAAAAAGTAGTTTATTCTGGACAAAATGGGGTAGCAGATATATGAACTAGCAGTGATTATAACAGCATTTACAAAACCTGTGCAAACTAATCCACACTGAAAGTCAGCCTAGAGATGGGGGAGAAAATTTAATTCTAAACCTAGCCAGTGAGCTATTAGCAGCTGATAAGATTAAGTCAGTTTGGTAAATTGACTGTGCTCCAATGAAAGGGCAAATACAGAGAGTATATGGGCAATGCAATTGGACTTCATGGTTTTGAAAAAAATAAAGAGGAGGAACACCTGACCCAGTCTTGTTGCTGGGGTAAAGAAAGCAGATCTGCGAGGAGTAGATGCTGAACTAAGCCACATTGAGACCTTGGGACGTCCTGCCCTTGCTGGGAAGGAGATAAAGAGATGTGGACAAGAGAGAGAGACTAGAAGGGCCAGGAGGGTGAAAGGAGCTTGAGTAAAAATATACATGGATAAAAAAAATATGACTTTATTCATAATAAAACAGAAAAATTCATTGATCTAGGAGAAGGTCTGGGAAGGAAGAATTATGCCTAAAATATGCTGTATAAAAGTATCAAAGAATTAATAAAAACTTGAAAGAAACCAACCATGCAAAAGAAAGGTTAAAAATAGAAAAAATTAAAGTCATTTCATTGTAAGAAATCTGTTTAAAGATCAGCACAGCAGTAGCTTTTTTGAGATTTTTGTTTAGGTTCACAGACAATAATTTTGATAGAACAGGGCATAGAGTAAGTATACTTTCATTTGATAAAGACATCACTAGACACATTGTTATTTGGAATTTGGTGTGCTTAAATGAGACATATAAAAGCTATACTTTATTCTTATAGATGCTGAAAAATGTCTGTACAGAATATTAGGTAATTCTTGTTTGGTTATTTCTATCATCTATAATGAGAAAATATTTTTCAAATATATTTAACACAGTGGTAGGTCTTCAGTAGTCCTCTTTCCACTGAAAACCATATGAAATATTTTATGCATATTAAAATAACTTACTCTTTAAAAATAACATTTCAAAATTTCATAGTAAACATATCTGCCTATGGTTTTGAATATTTTGCTTTATATTAGGCCTCAAATAAAATCAGCAATATTTTTTAATTATTCTATTTCCTATCTTTTACAATTTGTGTCAATAACCTTAGTATAGAAATATTGATTGCTTGAAGTAAAATATCTATTCTAAATCATTTTTCCTTTTCTTTTTTTTATTTATTTTGTATTTATCAAAAAAAACAGTAAAACGAATTTAAAATGCAGATAAGTTAACAATAACTATAAAGAAAATAAAAATCATAAGCACGACTTGTCAAGGGTGATAATGCAAATAAGTTTGCTACACATAAAATTACTTTGTGTTCAGCTTTCCCTCTGAATGGTTTTTCTAACCCTGTATATCCTTATTCAAGGTCCCTTCCCCCTCCCGCCACATTAAGTCATTTTTTTCTTCTCCACAACTCCCCATCGCCTCCCTGGGCAGGGAGCAGACAGTCCCATTGTCCCACTGACCCAATAATGCTTAGTTCAGTCTCCACTCCTGGAAAATCCAGTTTTATCCCCCCTCCCTCAAGAGTGAGTCAGGTGTTCCTATAAGTAGAGTGGGATTCGAAGGGTCAGTCCAGGGTGTTTCTGATCCCAAGCTGTTCAGTGGTTGTGGTTTGAAGCTAGGGTATGATTGGCTTTTTTCTTGTTTGTTTATTTAGAGACCACTAATGAGTGAGTAGGGTATACACCCAGAAGTGGTATTTCTGGGTCCTTGGGGAGATTGATTCTCAATTTTCTGAGAAACTGCCACACTGCATTCCAAAGTGGCTGAACAAGCTTACAATCCCACCAACAATGGAGGAGTGTTCCACTTGATCCGCATCCTATTCCAACATAGGCTGTTATCTGTGCCTTTTATCTTAGCCAATCTAACAAGTATCTCAAAGTTGTTTTGATTTGCATTTCTCGGATGGCTAAAGATGATGAGCACTTTTTCAGGTGCCTTTCAGCCATTCGTAATTCCTCTGCTGAGAATTCCCTTTTTAGATCTGAACCCCATTTTTTGATTGGGTTATTCAAGGTTTGAGGCTCTAGATTCTTGATCTCCTTATATATCTTAGAGATCAGTCCTTTATTGCTTATATGGTTGATGAAAACCTTTTCCCATTCTGTAGGCTGTCGTTTTGTCCTATTGAAAGTGTCCTTGGCTTTACAGAAGCTTCCTAGCTTCAGGAGTTCCCACTTATTGATTGTTGGTCTTTGTGTCTGTGCCACTGGTGTTATATTTAGGAAATGGTCGCCTGTGACAATTTGTAGAAGTGTATTTCCCACTTTCTTTTCTATCAAGTTCAAAGTGGCTGGGTTTATGTTGAGGTCTTTAATCCACTTGGATTTGAGTTTTGTGCAGGGTGACAGGCACAGATCTATTTGCATTTTTCTACACACTTCCATCCAGCTATGCCAACACAATTTGTTAAACATACTATCTTTTTCCATTGAATGTTTTGGGGCTCTTTGTCAAATTTCAGGTGTTCATCGGTTTTTGGGTTAATGTCTGGATCCTCAATTCTATTCCATTGATACACAAGTCTGTTTTCATGCCAGTACCAGGCTGTTTTTATTACTGTAGCTCTATAGCATAACTTGAAGTCAGGGATGGTGATAACTCCTGATGTTCTTTTGTTGAGTAAAATTGTTTTGGCAATCCTGGCTTTCCTGTTATTCCAAATGAAATTCAGTATTGTTCTTTCAAGGTCCAAAAAACATTGTGTTGGGTTTTGATGGGCAGTGCATTGAATCTGTAGATTGACTTTGGTAGAATTGCCATTTTTACTATGTTGATTCTATCAGTCCAGGAACATGGGAGAGCTTTCCATTTTTTGATATCCTCTTCAATTTCTTTCTTCAGTGATTTAAAATTTTTGTCTAATAGGTCAGTTACTTCTTTGGTTATAGTTACTCCAAGGTATTTAATACTATTTGCAGCTATTATGAAGGGTGATATTTCCCTTATTTCTTTTTCAGCGCTTCTATCTTTAGTGTATAGAAGGGCTACTGATTTCTTTGAGTTAATCTTATATCCTGCTACATTGCTGAAGGTGTTTATCAGCTGTAGCAGTTCCTTGGAAGAGTTTTGTGGGTCACTTATATACATAATTATATCATCTTCAGATAGAGATAGCTTCACTTCTTCTTTTCCAATTTGTATCTCCATAATCTCTTTTCATTCCCTTATTGCTTTAGCTAAAACTTCGAGAACCTTATTCAATAGATAAGGGGAGAGAGGACATTCTGTCTAGTTCCTGATTTTAGTGGAATTGCTTTGAGTTTTTATCCATCAAGTTTGATACTGGCTGTCGGCTTCTTGTAAATCGCCTTTATAATATTTAGGTATTCTCCCTGTATTCCTGATCTCTCCAGGGCTTTAATCATAAAGGAGTGTTGGATTTTGTCAAAGGCTTTTTCAGCATCTAAGGATATAATCATGTGGTTTTGTTCCTTTAATTTGTTTATATGATGAATAATATTTACAGTTTTTAATATGTTAAACCAGCCCTGCATTTCTGGGATGAAGCCTACTTTGTTGAGGTGGATGATATCTTTTATACATTGTTGTATATGGTTTGCTAAAATTTTGGTGAGAATTTTCGCATCAATATTCATGAGGGAAATTGTTCTGTAATTCTCCTTCTTTGTTGTGTCTTTGAGTGGCTTGGGTATTAGGGTGATTGTAGCCTCATAAAAGGAATTTGGCAATATTCCTTCAGTTTCTACTGTGTGAAATAGTTTGAGGAGTAACGGTAGTAATTCTTCTTTGAATGTCTGTTAGAATTTGGCAATGAAACCATCTGGACCAGGGCTTTTATTTTTGGGGAGGTTTTTAATGACAGCTTCGATTTCCTCAAGGGTTATATTTGTGTTTAGGTAATTAATCTGATCTTCATTTAATTTTGGTAGATGATACCTGTCCAGGAAGCTGTCCATTTCTTCTAGGTTTTCCATTTTTGTGGAATACAGATTTTCAAAATATGATCTGATTATTCTCCGTATTTCCTGGCGGTCTGTTGTTATGTCCCCCTTTTCATTTATGATTTTGTTGATTTGAACATTCTCTCTCTGTTTTTTGATTACGTTGGCTAAGGGCTAATCTATCTTGTTAACTTTCTCAAAGAACCAACTCTTAGATTCATTGATTCTTTGTATTGTTCTTTTTGTTTCAATTGTATTGATTTCAGCTCTAAGTTTGATTATTTCTTGCAGTCTACTCCTTCTAGGTGAGTTCACTTCTAATTGTTCTCAGGCTTTCAGCTGAGCTGTTAGGTCTTTAGGTTTTTCTCTAGTGAGATTTCTCTAGGTTTTTCATGTAGTCATCTAGCGCTATGAATTTTCCTCTTAAGACTGCTTTCATTGTGTCCCATAAGTTTGGATACGTTGTAAATTCATTTTCATTAAATTCTAGGAAGACTTCAATTGCTTTCTTAATTTCTTCCTTGACCCAGAGATGGTACAGCTGAGTGATGTTTAGTTTCCATGAGTTGGTAGGCTTTCTTTGATTTTTGATGTTGTTGAACTCTAACTTTAGGCCCTGGTGGTTTGTTATGTTACAAGGGACTATTTCCATTTTTTTATATCTGTTGATATTTGCTTTATGATCAATTATGTGGTCAATTTTGGAGAAAGTTCCATGAGGAGCCGAGAAATATTTATATTCCTCTCAATTTTGGTGGAAGCTTCTGTAGATATCTATCAAATCCATTTGCATCATAACCTCTTTTAGACTCCTTATTTCTCTGTTGAGGCTCTGTCTGGTTGATCTATCAGGCTTGAAAGTGGGGTATTGAATCTCCCACTATTAGGGTGTAAGAATTGATGTGGTATTTGAGCTTTAGCAGTGTTTCTTTTACATAATTAGGTGCCCTTATATTAGGGATATAAATATTCAAGATTGAAATCACCTCCTGACCAATTTTTCCTGTGATGAATAAGTAGTGACCATCTTGGTCCCTTTTAATTGCTTTTAGCTTAAAGTCTACTTTGTTAGATATTAGGATTGCAACCCCTGCTTGTTTCATAGGACCATTTGACTGGAAAATCTTTCCCAACTCTTTACTCTAAGCCTTTGTCTGTCTTTGCAGTTGAGGTGTGTTTCTTGTAGGCAACAGAAAGATGGCTTCTGTTGTTGTATCCATCTTTTTAGTGTGTGATGTTTTATAGGTGAGATGAGTCCATTGATATTAAGGGAAATTAGTGATCATTGATTCATATTTCCTGCCATTTTTGGTGGTAACTTGTTTATATTTCTTCTCTCTGGAGTATTCTTCTGTGGGATTATTGGTTGTTTGTGATTTCATGGGTGTATCTGGGGTTCTTAGGTTGGAATTTTCCCTCTAATACTCTCTGTAATGCTGGATTAGTAGATAGATATTCTTTCAGTCTGACTTTGTCCTGAAATATCTTGTTTACTCCATCTATGGTGATTGATAATTTTTCAGGGTATAGTATTCTAGTTTGGCAGCCATGCTCTTTTAGCGTCTGTATAACTTCTGACCAAGCCCTTCTAGCTTTCATCGTTTCCATTGAATAATTAGGCGTTATTCTGATGGGTTTCCCTTTATATGTAAGTTGGCCCTTTTCTTTTGCAGCTCTTAAAATTTTTTCTTTTTTCTGTATGTTTTGTGGCTTGATTATAATGTGGGACGCTGACTTTTTTGGGGGGTCATATCTATTTGGTGTTCTGTAAGCTTCTTGTATCTTTATAGGCATTTCCTTCTTCAGGTTAGGAAAGTTTTCTTCTATGATTTTATTGAAAACTTTATTTGTGCCTTTGAGCTGGTATTCTTCTCCTTCTTCTATTCCTATTATTCTCAGTTTAGGTCTTTTCATGGTGTCCCAGAGTTCCTGAACTTTTTGAGTCATGGCTTTTTTAGTTTTACTATTTTCTTTGACTGTTATATCTATTTGAGCTACTGAGTCTTCCACTTCAGAGATTGTATCTTCCATCTCTTGAACTCTGTTTGTTATGCTTGTATCTGTGTTTCCACCTTTTTTCTTCAGATTTTCTATTTCCATCTTTGCCTCATTTTGCGCCTTTTTTATTGCTTCTATTTCCGCTTTTAATTCCTGGCATGTTTCTTTCATAGATTTACTCATCTCTTCCAATTTTTTGCTTGTGTTTTCTTCTATTTCTTTAAAGCTATTTTTCATATCTTCTTTGTGAGCTTCGATGACCATCAAAAAGGAATTTTTGGTGTTGCTTCCTTCTGTTTCCTCTTCATTGCTCAGTTCAGGTCTTGTATTTGTAGGATCGCCACTTTTTTCTTGAGTTACCTTGTTGTCCTTTATATTATTATGTAAGTTTTTGCACTGGTATCCACCCATGGCTTCAGTGGTTCACGATTAGGTGGCTCCTGATCAGTTTTGGCACTCGGGCTTGTGTGTCTCCTGTCACCTCTGAGGAAAAGGTCTGCTCAATTACTACTTCTGCACTGTGCAGGGGACTGAATTTCAAGTCTTCAGTCTTTCTCTGTTTGACCAATTGGAGGCAGGGTGTCGGCTTTGCAAACTCCCTCAGCAGCAGCTGGGGGGACCATGACAGTCAGAGTTTATCTCTGCCTGCTACAGAGTGTGCAGGGACATGCTCTGCAGACAGCACCTTGTCCCTGAACTGAACCGGAATCTATGGGAGGTCAACTCTTCCCGGCAGGGATATAGGCGCTCAGACCTGCTGATCCCTCCTCACCTCTGGGTGGGGCCTGGGTCTGTTCTTCAGGATCCCTAGTCCTTATCTAGGTGGGTAGCCTTGCAAATTCCCTCAGTAGCAGCTAGGGGGACCATGGCAGGCAGAATTTATCTCAGCCTGCTACAGAGTGCACTTAGACATGCTCTGCAGACAGCACCTGGTCCTGGAACTGCCATTTTTCCTTTTAATTTTAATTTCCTTTTAATTTTAATTTTGCAATAGAATTTTATTTGGAGAAGGTACAGGAAACTTTATTTTAATCTTAGTCTTAGAGAACTGAAAAATTCTTTTGATGCTCTATGTTGATTCTACAGTATAAATTATGATATTTTTTATGCCTCACAAGTATATACTTTATACAGTAATACTGGCGAATAAACTGTATTTTTTCTTATTTATGATCTCTGATTATGCTTGTCAGTAATTTGACCATATTTTTTTATTATAAACCTTAACCTAAAATTATCTAACCTCTGTATGCAAGACTACATTGGCAATTTAAAAATATATTTTTAAAAAAACAAAGATAATAGCACCTTTCATGGCAAAGCACTGTTCTCAGTGTAGGTCATCATTATGTTGTCTTAAAAGTATGATAAACCTTTATCTTATTGGCTAGGAGATTAAATGCTGAACATGCTATATTTCTTTAGAGGTACAGGAAAAGTATATGGTACCATAATTAAGTGTCAACACAAATGCTTTCTGATGTGTGCATGTGTGCTTGTTTGTTTGTGTGTGTGTGTGTGTGTGTGTGTGTGTCTGTGTGATGGTTGAATAGATGTGAATAATTTGTATATATCAATTGAAATCTCAGTATCTCATATGTAAAACATTAACTAGTGAGAGAGATAAATAAAAACAATGTACAATTACATATATAGATAAAATTTTCATAAAGAAATACTATTTTATATAATAATTAGAAGAAACTGATGAAGGATTAGAGAGATGGCTTACTGGTTCAGAGCATTGGCTGCTGTTTCAGAGACATGGGTCAGTTTCTCATCAAATTTCAAGTGGTCTGTATCATTTAGTAACTCCAGTTCCAGTTTACCTGATGCACCCTTCTATCTTGGGGAAACCATGCCCATCATTGGTATACTTATGAATATAGACACACATACTTATAAAATAATAAAAAACATAGGCTAACAATGTAGGCTTGATTGTTCCAGAAATGTCCCATTCAGTACTTCATGATATCAATATTTACTAGTGAGTTCAGACACATTCAAAATTGTACCGTAACCTTCTAATCCTCTCCAGAAAGTCTGCAATGTTCACCAACAACCTATATACAACCTTTTCAGAATTTTACCATCATCTTTCAGTTGTCACTAGAGGTTCCTCAATGTCTGCCTACTTACTGCATTTCTGAATTAACAACAAATGCAGATTTGTCTTTGATGGCTCTTTTATAGCTGCATGCAGCTGGAGAAAAACCAACTGCCAAGGGAACTCAATTTTCTTTATCATCAACTTGACATTGGTTAACAGATGGCTTCTAGCTACTATGGTCGTCTTAATTTGTCTCTTTATATAGTGCAGCAAACACCCTTGGTTAATTGCCTGATTATTACATTTAATTCCTTGTCAACAATATCAATCCTTTTTGTGAAAATATCCGAGGAGGAAAGTTGTGAAAGACAGCAATTTGAAATTACAATTGCTTTTATATCTTTGAAACCTAAAAGTAGCAGACCTGAGAGTTAGGAAAAGTGTTACATATCTTTGATATTAAGCACTAATAGCTTTCTTCTGAAGTGTGCTGATTTTAAAAAATAAAGAAGATATTCCAATGCTATATTCACACAAAGGATAGAAGAATACCTGCAAACAAATGAATGTAAACAAACAAAAGCAGAATGGAATTTTAATAAATTAACATTTAAATGTAAATTTAATAGATTAACAATAAGTGCTTAAAGAGTATTTCATCACCTGAACATCTCTCTGTATGCAGGTACATACAAGAATTGGATTCTCACATTCTTGTCCTATCAAGAAAATCTAAAATGTAAATGAGCACCTGATGTACAACCGGTTTTAGAATTTTACAATCACCTTTTAGTTTTCAATAGAACTTAAACAAAATTTATGTCTACTTTTTCTATCTTTTTCTATTTAAGTTGGTAGATTTGAACTCTCCAGTGTATCAAAGGAACATCAAAACTTAGTTTATAATTCCTTAAGTCCAGAGCATTTTTCATTACTTTGCTAATTCAAAGAAATGAGTAAAATTAAAAAATCTATTAATTGAGAAGTTAACTCAATTTGACAACAAAATAGATATCACTGTATATGATCTTGCTTGCACACATACTTATACCTTTACCAAAAGAGAATTTAGTATATAACAAAAGATGAATAAAAGTGTTTCTCTATGTTGTCTACAGTGCTAGTAGCTCATTAATCATAGTAACATGACTGAAAACCACCACTAATTTACCCTTTTATTCTTAGTCTTTTTATTTTCATTTATCCATTTTAAATGATACCACTGTCAGAAATGATATAAAATTACAATCACAGTCCTTTAACAAAATAAATTATTCAAACTTTTTCTGTTGCATACATTTTAAATAAATTCAAAAGACTGCTCAACGATGTCAGAGAATTCTAAAAATAGTACTTTTCTTATTATTATAGAAGATCTGAACTAATTTTGAGAATAATAACTATTCTATTGAAGTTTATGCTGCCACCTATGGGGAATGAATATTCTTAGTAATTAATTCAAGATGTAGAAATAAATAATGCTGATTATGTAAGAAAATTGAAACATTGAAGTTTATTTGTTACTACTAGTTAAAAGCCCATTGTGTAAAGCTAAATCTAGGAAATTTGTTACCTTTCTTTCTAAAACATAGATTTGATAAATGCACATGGAAACAAGTTGCAAAATCAAAGATACATATTTCTAACAAATACCTGAACTGCTACCATTGAGTATTATCCAACCCAATAGAAAATAATATAATTCAAATAAACTGGATAGTGAAGTTTATGTAAGCTGATTTAGTAACATATCTACTTACTCTGTCTCCTCTTTTTCACTTTAGCCACTTTGAACTTTCAGGCCATATTCAAACTTGAAATTGAAGGACAGTGATTCCTAACCTATACCCTACCTGTGTGATTAAAAGAGAAAAAAAATAGCTTGCCAGAATAATGAAAAGAGGGAAAAAATAGATTAGGGAAATTCATTGGTCATGTGTGTAACATGACATTTAATCTGCACCTAAGGAAATTCATTGATCATATGTATAAGATATTACTCAACCAGGAGCTTTCATCAGAAAATAAACATGTAGCAGTGATGAAGATGTTTTAACTTTTTTGTATCAGTGAGTAGTAGTCTGAGAAAAGCAACTAGGCTCTAAATAGGTCTGCACTTTCATTTCTTTCAGACTGTGTTTTATGTTGTACCAACAAGATGCACAAAAACAGTCACAATCACATGACAAGATAATAGTCAACAGAGAGAAAAAATTCAGGTGTATAGATGAGGGTCAGCAAAGCTCTTGTCTTCTAGGCCATGTATTAAGTGCCTTCCAAGTTGACCCCATGGATCTCCATATCATGACATTAATACCATTCTCTTCAAATGGGAGGAAGGCTTATAATTTTAATTTTCTACAATATATGATAAATAAAAAGGTTAGATATTATATCTATCATTGTCTGACATAAGGCCACTAAGAATTTGGAAGAATCAAAGAATTATTTTGGAATCTCAGACTATAAGAAACCATGGGCAGTTCCTAGGACTAGTGAACAAGTCAGGTCTCAAGGACTTACTTAATTTTGACAACAGCTTAACTGAGTCTGGAAGGTCTTCCATAGCTTAGTCTCTCCAAGAAAAGTTAACACTATCCAAAAGTAATAGCATTCTTGTATAGCTAAGCTATTTAAACCCAGCTAAGATTTGTATAGATATCCTGCTCAGAAATATTGTCGTAATAAGTATTTCTTTTCAATCTGGTAAATTTGCATATAAATTGCAGAAAAAAAGATTGTTTTGATTGAACTTTTGATTGAACTTCCGGGGATTCCACTAGGAAGAGAAAATAGAGAAGATCTCCCTAGCTAATTGGGCACATAGGGGTCGCAACCAAGAAGGTATGCGAACAAATCATGAGAGAAGGAGATGATTGAGTGAGAGGAGCAACAAGGAGGAAGAAGAAAAGAGATAAAGATCTTAATAGATGAAGCCAATGTGGGGTTGGAAAAAGACCAGGAGCTAGGGAAACCTTCATGAACTCACAGCATGTCCCTGGCTAGGTCTCCAACCAATAGTGAAAGTGTTACCTAAATATGTGTATTTATTTCTTTGCAAATAAAAGAATTAATTGTCTTTATGTAAGTATACATTTAGCATTTTAAGAAATAATATATAATTTTATATTTACTTATATATAAGCAATATATTGCAATTGCAGTTTCTTCTATTCATTGCCAACATTTAATATTGAACATTTTAATTTTATTCCTGTTAATCGAGGTAATTTTCTCAATATTAAATTGTTTAAAAACATTAAAATAAGTCAAACAATATCTGTTGAATAATGATTAGAACACAATTAACTGCAAGGATTAGCTATAGTAGTTGTTTTTTGTTTGTTTGTTTGTTTGTTTTGAAAATGACTCTATGTGCTATCTGGCTGTGTCTAACCTAGAACTTACCTAGAACTCACTATGCAGATCAGGCTGACCCTGAACTCACAAATAGCCATCTGCTTCTGGTTCTGAAAGTTTGGAATTAAAAATATGCATTAAAAACCATGCTGAACACTTTAGCTATAGAACTCTTAAAATTATTTTTAATTTCATAAAGTTAGTGATGATAAGCACATTTTAACTTTTGATTTAGTATTTTTATTCTTCTTTAATTCTTGCTTGTTTAGTCTAAGAATGCTGAGTAAAGAAATTCTGTGGAGATTCTCTCTCACTCCTTTTTCTTTTCTCTCCCAGCTCCAATATTTTTTCCTTTGATTCTCCAGTATTGTCCTTTGGTTGGATTTGCTTTGTTCTTTTCTTTTTCATAATGTGAGAGGTTGCTTTCTTAAATTTTTATAGTTAAATCCTTCTTTCAGAATTATTTTATGTGTTCCTGGGGTTTGATGATATTTTTTTTAAAAAAAATATCTTTTAAAAACTATTTCTTTAAGAGTATTTTCTATTTGATTTAGTTTAGAAGTAGAATATTTTGAGTGTGTTATTAAATATTCACATGTAGTTTAAATTAGCAGATTTTATACTGTTTTCATAATAATACAGAGTGGTACAAGGCATACTGCCAGGTTACCTCACATGACCTGTAATTGAACTGCCTGTGGCCTAACAGTCTTAGAGATCACTGTCTATATATACTTGAAGAGTGAATCATTCTTTATTTTTGTTTGGAGGAAGAGATTCCTTTTTTAATGTCTATCACGACTTTTTGGAAATTAGAGGTAAAAAATTTTAGGATGCATAATATGAAATTTCCAAAGTATCAATAATGAATTATGTTTTTTTAAAGAAATCAATGCCAGTAACACTCTTCTATGACTGTAAATGACTATTTGAGTAAATGTTTTAACCTTTGGATTTTACAAAGATGATAGTGATGTGATGTGTGTGATGTGGTGTGAAGTAATATAATCAAACTGCATTTATACTACATCCATGATAGTAGTAAGTGAAGGAAAAAAAATGACAGCAGATGTTGAAGAGCCCATGAATCATTTGCACCAATTACCACATTCTTTTGTTGTTGTTTGTTTTGAGAGGAATCTCACTGTTTATATCAGGTTGGTGTTGAATTCATAAAAATCCATATATCCCTGTGTCTTAATTGCTAGGATTAATGTGATGTGCCACCATACTGGAACTTCAAACTTTCTATTGTAGGAATAGAGATTGATACTTCTGCTTCCATTATTGGCATTGCAAATAGATGTCTTGACCCAAAATATGGAAATAGGCTTAAAATTAGACATATAAAATATATTAAAGTCTTAGTAGCTGCACCACATTTACCATGAACTAAAAAAATTACAGGTAGTTGCAGATATTGACAATTTAAGATTAAGTCATAGCTATCAAGCTGTGGGCTGAACAGCACAATATATATTGCAAAGTCTTTATGTTAGGCACTTCAGTGGTGCTTCCTAAGTTGTACTTATAGCAGGAACTTGTGAGCTATAGCTACAAACATTGATGTTAGTATTTTTACATAATTTTAAATTCATTTTTTAAATGATATGTTTAAAATTGCATTAGGATAATATTGATTGTAGACACAAATAGAAGAAAGGTAGGTGTCAGTTAGAGCTTTGAAGTTAGAAATCAATTTAATTTTCATATGAAAAGTTAACATAACCACCAAAAGTAGCATCACCCTCATGCAGGGATGCTGTGGCAATGGGAGGTGGGTGAGCTGGGTCTCATTTTGAAATGCCCATTAGTATGTGAAGAAAACTTTTCATTTTGTGCCTCCCCCACAAACAATTTCTTTAAAAACAATTATTGATTGCATAGGAAAACATATTCTAAACAAATTAGTAAGCCTTTAAACTATTAGTTAGTCTGTTTTTAGTGTGTGCAATGCCATTTAGACTTTTATATTAAACTGTTTAACTTTTCTTAGTATGTAAGTTCATATTCTATAAACAATGTCATAAAATGCAAAACAAGTTTATCTGTTAATTAAATGTATTTTACTTTTGTTTCTCTAGCATGTTTAATTATAGCAAGCATCCCTCCATAATTTATTTTTGCTAACTAAACACAGAAAATCTTTAAGAATATTGGCAGATACATTCTTTCCCTACTCCTTTATCTATAATCTGCACACCTGCATTTGTTTTCCTTTGTAAATAAATTTATTCCAAGGACTGAAGACAGTCCTCTGGGTTTTCATAGGGATATGTCATATA
The DNA here is from genome assembly GCA_004025045.1 of Sigmodon hispidus. Taxonomy (NCBI): domain Eukaryota; kingdom Metazoa; phylum Chordata; class Mammalia; order Rodentia; family Cricetidae; genus Sigmodon; species Sigmodon hispidus. The sequence continues at coordinate 55,854 of PVIH01002852.1, forward strand.
TGGCTAAGATCTTTATGTGAATGCTTATGTAGCTGTTGAGAAAAACATTTGAATTAACTTGGGTCTTGCCAAGCCATACTTTGAGATTTTCAGTTCACATCATTTTTTTTTTTTATAAATCTACACTACACATTCTTTTTAAATAGGAAATAAAGATTAGTTAAAAATATAATAAAAAAGAATGGGGTTACACTTCTGTAAATTTAAATAAACAGCATTTAAATTCTTGCTCAAAAAAAAGAAATGAAAAGAATAAAAAAATATATATTGGGGCAAAGTCATATAATTTTGTAAAAATACTTTTCAACTGATTAAAACAAAGAAAACCATATCTGAATTAATCTATGTGAGGTAAAGGTAGCACAAATTAATTTGAGATGCTAACTTTTTTATTTCTAAGTAAGGATGCTGAAAATAATATTGGCCCAGAGACAGTCATTTATTCACTTCAGAGGTCCATGTCCTATGTGGCTTTCTGCCTATGGTAACAATACATATCTTTAACACTAAATTTGTTAAAATTCTGATACCTTCTAAAATTTTAAGAATTGCAGGTAAAATAATTCTTGTGAGAAAATTGCTTTGAGTTCTCATCATATATCAGTTGTTATATTAGCCATGGTGTGTACTTGCATGCTTGTGATGCCTAAAAAATAAAAGTTCTCTTCAGAGCCCTTAATGAAGTCTGAACTTTCTGACTTACAAATGTCATGGAGACAACAGCATCCATCTGTGCTGCCTTTCACAGAACTAAACTCAAGTACCTATAGAATCCAGTAGGAAGATTGATTCTCCCCATTGTGTTACAGGTATTTGAAAGCCTACAAATGTGGGTACTGGGAATTGAATTCAGGTCCACCTATGTTCTTTTCCAAAAATGTTATACCTATTGAGGTGCAATTGCTATGAGAATCTCTAGTTTTTAAGAGTATAGTTCTTTAAGAATTTTTTTTTAAGTCTAGGTGGTTCATAAGAGGCTGAAGTCATTTTCTCTACATTCCTCTCTCCAACCCACCACCTATCATTTCATTAGGGCAGCTTGTACAGAATAAGTTTCCGAAGTAGGGTCAGTATCTCTTTGCCCAAAATCTTGTGAATAGCTTGAAAAAACCAAGGTCAGTATACCTTATGCTATAGGTGTAAAGATACATCATAGCTGAAAGTGGCAGAATCATTTCTTAAAAATGCTTTGGTAGATTTATTGGCATGGGCAAATACTTATAATGCTTACATTGAGTATAAATTTCTACAAGTTCTATGGTATAATGTTCATTATTGTGGATAATACTCAAATAGTTAAGTTTAATAAATGCAGCCATGGAGATTTGTTCATTTAGAAGTACTATACTATCATTGCCTGAGACACAGACAGATGGTAGAAAGATATATGATAGATAGGTAGATAGATGATTTATATATAGAGAAGACAGAGAGAGACAGGGACAACACTGGCATCTTCATTTGCCTCTTCACAATACTCTTCTTGCTGATTTCAAAGTGACAAGTGATGATGCCTTGGTACTTTTCTTAAGCTTCTCATCCAATTAATCCTAGAAATAATACAAAGTGTGGAGCCAGAATCTAACCCTGGTACAAAGAGCAAGTGTTCAGTCCTTACTTTCATTACCCTTTTCACATCGGGAGTTATTGTTATTTCTAGGGTTTTTTGTTTCCTCATTCCCATAGCATGACTGTGAGTCTTTTATCTGTTTGACTCATTTCATTATTTCTCTTGAACTCCTTCCCTTCACTTAGTGTTTTCATTCTGTTTTATTTGTCCAACACATGAATCAAGCTAATCGATCTTCCCTTGATCCATGACAATCTGTTACCTCCACCTTTGCAGGGACCCTTTGCATTCTTTAGTGTAATTCCTGTATGTTTTAAAGGTTTTCTTTTGTTTTTCAAGATGTAGGTACTAAACAAGTGTCTTGCTCCCCATTACTGTGCTCTTTTCTACTAAAATTAACTGATAAGTTACCTACTTTATTTATTTATTTATTTATTTATTTATATGTATTTTAAGTATTTTCTTAACTTTTTTATTTGAAGAAATAATAAATACAGGACATATACAAATCCCCAAATTATTTCTACTAGCTATTAAAATCTTTTCTAGACTCTTTATATTTAAATCTGTCTCTTTTATTCATTTATTTTTTATTATTATGAATAAAGAAGTAACATTTTCTATGCTTGCATATCCTTATTCAAGGTCCCTTCCGCCTCCCTCCACATTAGGTCATTCTCTCTTCTCCACATCTCCCCATCCCCTTCATGGGCAGGCGTTCCCAAGGTTCCACTGTCCCAATATTGCTTAGTTCAGTCTCCACTCCTGGAAAATCCAGTTTTTTTTCCTCAACCTCAAGTCTAAGTCAGGTGTTCCTCTAGGGGGAGTGGAATCCAAGGTGTCAGTCCAAGGTGTTTCAGTTTCACAAGCTGTTCAGTGGTTGTGGTTTGCAGCTTGGGCATGCTTTGCTTTGCTTTGCTTTGCTTTGCTTTGCTTTGCTTTGCTTTGCTTTGCTTTGCTTTGCTTTGCTTTGCTTTTCTTTCTTTCTTTCTTTCTTTCTTTCTTTCTTTCTTTCTTTCTTTCTTTCTTTCTTTTTAAAGTAAATAAATGTAATTTTACCAGCAGTTTTGTCCAACAGCAGTGATTATTCCAGTTTGTCACTTTACCTTTGCTGATCAAAGATCACTGTGTATTAGTCTATTCCCTTCCACTGAGCTTCCTCAGTACATTCTGCAGCTTTTCTTTAAATTAACTTCTTAAGCCTATGATGTTTTCAAAATTTAAATAAAAATCGTAATGAAATAATTAACATACTTTTTATCTCCTTTTTTTTTTCTTCTTTGTTTCCTCTTTGCTCAGTATGTATCTGGGAAGGCACATTTCTGTGCCCTCAGTGCTCGAGGATCTGGACTGTGGCTAGCAGATTTTCCTGTGGTCACTGATGGGTGGAGTTGGATGTTCAGCAGCAACAGTCTGTTGACCAGGGACACTTCCCCTGGGCAATGCTTGAGGAAAACATAGTAAATCCTGTTTCTTGGCTAATCATTTTAGAACCTCACCCCTTCTTCAGAGAAATACTCTTGGGTAGCTGAGCCTTCCTGAAATATGCAATGCCTTTTGCATGTGATTAATTTTTTGAGCATAGATGTTCATCTACATAAGAACTTATTATAATTCATATTGTCACATTTAGAGATACTCATTTTAGAGATGAAAAAGATCATTTGAGATAGTATGGACGAAAGACATAGTGTTTTCACATCAGGATAGTGTTTACAGATGAGTACATCATTTCTTGTCTTTGCAGTAATAAGCTTACATACCAGCCTCAAGCAAGGCCTAAAATCTCAGAGTTAGGGAGAACAGGTTGGAGGAAGATTCAGAAGCTAGTGTAGGTTACTTAGTGACACCCCATTATAAATTAAAACAAACAAAATAATTGCAAATTTCTTTTTTCTTAATTTTTGAGATAAACGATTACTACATTGATCTTAATTGTTGGTAAAAAATTTGTTTTTTTTTTTAGTTACTTGCTGTCTGCCATTTCTATAGTATCTTCAGTAATATGTTTATTATTATGAGGAAGTATTGCATATCTTTCAAATTTAAAAATTTATGTTGCTATGTGTTCAATATTAGAAAACTGTAACTATCTCTAAGCATGATTCATTTATCCTTTTTTTTTCAAATTAAAAACTATACTTTAGAACATGCAAAGAAGGGGTGGAGAGAAAGTTCAGAGGTTCACAGTACCTGACCTACTTACAGAGAAGCAGTATTCACTTCCCAGCACCAACATGGTCATTCACAAGGAAATGCAACCTCTATTCTAGGGAATTCAGTGCTTTCTCCAGACCCTCTTGGGCACCAGGAGCACACGTAAACATAAACATAACCAGAAAAAAAATATTTATATACTTAAGGAAAAATGATAAAATAAAACATTTAAAAATGTTTAAATAGTGTAGAAGTTGCCTTACAACATTCCTGTGTTTGCAACTCTTTTACGGTCTTCACTTATGTCAGTGCCAAAGTCTATCAAAGTTTCTCTGATTTCTCACTTTTGTTCTGTTATGCCATCCATATTTATAATTAATATTTTTCACTTATAAAATTGCTTATTTTTAAAAATCAAATTATTGGAAGCACTACTGGTTTATTAAAGCCATAATAAGAAGATGACATATGCTGACTAATGCACAAGTTTTTTCTTCAGGGCAGGAGTATTATAGGGCAGGGCAGGATGTCTTATAGATCTTCTAACTCTGTGAGCCCTGTTGGTCTCATTAGCTTTTGGGAACTTGAATTTTCTTTTTTCTTCCAAGAGGAAATGTTTCAGTTTGGAGAAAATTATTAAACATTAAAAGTCAACAAATAATTAACCCATGTTTTTCTAACATTTAACGTATGAGGAATTGGGGAGAATGAGATCTTGTGTGGGAACATGTACTAACTCTCACTATAGTGTAGAAAAGGTTTATCCATTGGGTTTCTCAAAGGTAACTGCTTTGCTTCTATAATATTTGAGACATGAAACTGTAAAAAAAAGAATCTATAATTTTTAATACTGATTATTGTTCTCAATAGCAAAAACAAAGTCATATTTTAAATAAGTATTTCTGCTTCACGTGAAAGAAATTATAACTGAGAAGCATGGATATGATACACATAGAAACTGCCTGGAGTGTTGATAAATGACAAATTATGCTTCTTATAGATCTGTACTCTGAAATGTTGCTTGAGTTATTGTAGTGATCATGCCATGAAAGAAGCACAGATGTCCATGTTTATGTTTTATAACAATGTCAGAATTAGTTGAATAACAATGACTTCACAAGAAATGGTAATATAAAGAGAGTAATTTTTTTCCAGAAATGCCCACTTTCCATGAGGCTTTGGCCAAAAATAAATGCCTGGTACTTTTATTCTAATCTTAATTACAGTAACACGCCTGGGAGAAATGAAACTATTCTGAAAGGACAGTTTTGATTCTCAACCAAACTATGAGACTATTATAATAGTGGGCCCCAAATAATGGAAATTTCCTCAGGAAGCTACTGTTGGGGATAAAGTCTCCATCCATAGAGAATATTGTCTTCTGAGTAGAGACCTTATATAGTTCTGACAGCTTGTCAGATCATCTTACAGGATGAGACTGGAGACCAGACAATGACTGGTCAAAGATATAAGGATTAAGCCAGCCCTACATGAATGTCCATGTACTTGATTGTCTACATAATATGTTAAACTTTAATCTCACTTCAGGCCGTAGAAGATGGACCTGTGGGTAGGAGTTCTGGATTTCTTTGTCCCTTTTCCCAATGCGACCACATAGAATGCATTTTTGTATCCTGCTTTCCACTATATTAATACGGTTCATTTAATTGACATGTTGACAACTGATGACTGAACTAGACTTGTGGCACGGGCTGCATCCCCTAAGTCTGATAATATCACTAATATTAACCGTAAGGTAACACATAGTACAGAGTGCTGGCAAACGGTTATGAGAATGCAGCAGAATTCAGAAATCTTCAGTAGTGCTGAGAAGCAAGAAAGCTGAGAACTGATACTCTGTGGTAGATAAGACAATCATCCCCCGCCTTGGCTCCTGCTGTAAGTTAGGCTGCTGAGGCTCACTGTTTGGAAGAGAAAATTCAAAGATGAAGAACAGACAGATTAGTCCAGACAAAGAAATAGACAGGTTTATAGATAGATCTCGGGTGCTGGAGAGGCAGGTATTCTCTGTCAGTCCTTGACACACAGACTGGGTTTTCGGGTGATAGTCAGCAGGGCCTATTAACATCACAGTGTTAAGTGACCATCTCATTATGTGGTCCAGGAAAGGCTTTCATAGCCTTTCCTTGGTCTGGTGTGTCTGGTAACCTCTTGGCTCTAATGTTTCTGATATAGTTTTACTGTGCACATGAATCACTATAGTCCCAACTTTGATATAAAAAATCATAGTGTCCTGTTTTTTTCTGGGTCAAGGAATAAAGTCATTATTCAGCCAGTGATTCTTGGAAGGTTCTAGATCACATGTATACTGGAGTTCACTGTCATTCTCCATCCTCAAAATGGAGTCAAAAGCTGTGTATAAAATGGAGACTCCTGGAAAAAGACACAGCTTAAAAACCTCACATTGTTTATCATCAATACCCTTTACTACTTTAACACAATCCCTGACATTTAGGACAGAATTCACTGAGAAGTTTTTGAGAAAATAACATTGGTAATTTTTCTGTATGAGGAAAATTCTCCTTTCATTTCTGAATTTCTGTGGTTTTCTTGTCTCTCTCATCATAAGCCATTTGCTATTTCTTTGGGCAGGGAGCCATTCTGGTGTGTCATATAATTTGTTTTGTTCAGTAGTTTCTTATCATGCATAGATGAAGTGCCTTTTTTATCACTCATTTAAATTATTGTTTTTCTCTGGTGATGGATTTGTGCAGTTTCTGTGTTTACTTTATGACTTGTGATTGAAGCATGCTTTCCTATTGGGAATCCAGCAGAGGATTATGCTCAGTATTACTTCATCTTCATTCAACACCATACTCTCAGCAACATCACTGCACAAAGAAGTAAACAGCCATAGGTTATATTCAGTCAAATAGCTGCTGCCTTCCTCCAGCCTCAATCTGCAGTGCAATTGATTTTAGACTTTTATAACCTATATTAACATTGTTAATTTATTTTCCTAGTCCAATATTTCATGTAGTTATGCTTTTGCATTAACTATAAAGAGAAAAGCAATAAAATGTCATGAACATTTTTCTTGTTGTCCTTTGTTTTCTCACTCAAATATGAAAGTAAAATTTTTATGAAATGTCACCTCTGATGATTTAAGTGCATGAGTAATGTATATCCAGGCTTCAGAAATTCCTCTAAATCAACTGAAGTTTATGTATTTTACATGTATACACACAGAGAGGGAGAAACAGAAGGAGAAAGGAAGAAAAACATGTAAGGAAGGAGAGAGAAAGGGAGAGAGAGAAAACATATAAAATACACAAAGATACTTACACACATATGAAAAGACACATGTACAAAATATAGATACATTGAGATAGGCACACACTCACAATACATGCACACACTCACACACACACACACACACACACACACACACACACACACACACAAACACATACACATACCATACACAGCGCAAAGGAGAAATAACAAAGATAAAGAAAATGTTGAGATGATCTCTAATGCTTGTTGTAGTAACTATAATTTCTTCATTAATTCTTAACTTTCTAAATTTGCAACCATTTTATGGGATTCGAACTCTTATTCCTATTCCCTATATTGAACAACTTGGAAACTGTCATACAAGATAAGGATCCCCATTGTGTTGAAAACCTCAGAGAAGAAACATATCTGCCAAGAAGTACTCTTCATCTGCTACCGCACTGCATTTACTAAGATTTAACTAGTATCTCAATAGCAGTGTAAATGTAATTATATTATTCATTTATATGAAGGTGTAACCCAATTCTATCAGGCATAAAATCTTTAAAGTACTTTACTATTATATAACATTATTTTTAAAAGGCAAACAAAGTAACTAATACTCATGCAAATAATTCATAGCAAATCACCCAAAAACAATAGAACTATTAGTCAGAGAAATATTTATTTTTCCATATCTAAAGGGTAAAACACAGACTCTGAAACATTAGAACAGAAGTGTCTCTGAGGGATCATTATATGAGGTCCAGAGCAGTGGGGATGAATATTAGCCATTATATGTAGATAACACTGTACATTACATTAAGACATACATTAAGCTACAATGTACAGAATATTCACTATATTTCTTGATATACAAAATGTATCCTATGGAGGAAAGGGGCATGCAGAATGGGAAACAAATAAAAAGTAAAAAAAAAAAAAAAAGGAGTATGTCAAATAATTAAGTGAAGTGATCAGTAAATAAAAGAAAACTGACCTCAGGAATTTTATTCTTTGGCCATGACACTGTTTTGCTATGTATTTAAAAGTCACAAATTTCCTTTTGATCAGTTCCTTAAAACTTTAAAAGATTACAAAGTATAAGGTGTAATTAAATAGCCAAATTTCATTAAAACTTAATTGGTAACAAATGCCAATAATAAATGACACCAATGGATTATAAATTTAATGTCAATCCTTAAAGAATTATTTGTTCTGAGTCAGGAGTTATCTCTATGTACATAGTAAGGAAAAGAATAAAAAAAAAATCATGGCAAGACTGCAAATTGTTCCAAATGTTGTAGAACAAACAGAACCTGAAAGGAAGCTCAAAAGGAAGATATAGAGTTAAAAAGGCCAAGTGCAGAGTTCTGGTCAGGATAAGAGACCATGTAGTTTGTATGAAATAGGTAAGCTTGATGGAAGAGAGGAGAAACAGTGCCCTCAGACTATTACCACAGGCCACGTGGCTCCAGGAAGCTATGGAAGAACCCATATGATCTCTAAAATATACAGAGAACTCAAAAATCTAGAGCCCAAAGCCCTAAATAACCCAATTAAAAATGGGGTTCAGAACTAAAAAGGGAATTCTCAGCAGAATTACAATTAGCTGAAAGGCACTAGAAAAGGTGCTGAACATCTTTAGCCATCAGAGAAATGCAAATCAAAACAACTTTGAGATACCACCTTACACCTGTCAGAATCTCTAAGATTAAAAACTGCCTATGCTGGAGAGGTTGCAGAGCAAGGGAAACACTCATCCATTGTTGGTGAGAGTGTAAGATTGTTCAGTCACTCTGGAATGCAATATAGTGGTTTCTCAGAAAACTGGGAATCAATTTCCCCAAGGGTCCAGCAATACCACTATTGGGCATATACCCTAAAGGTGCACATTTACACCCTGAAAGCATTAGCTCAACTATGTTCATAGCAGCATTATTCAAAATGGCAAGACCCTGGAAAGAACATAGATGCCCCTCAACTGAAGAATGGATTAACAAACTGTGGTACATCTACACAAAGGAATACTACTTAGCAGTAAGAAAAAAAGTGATATCCTAATATTTGCAGGCAAATGGATGGATTTGGAGAATATCATCCTGAGTGAGATATCAAAAACCCAGAAAGATAAGCAGGAGATAAACTCACTCAGTAGTGCATTTTACACAAAAAGCAAAGAATACCCAAGCTGCAAACCACACCAATGAACAGCCTCTGATCTGAAACACCTTGGACTGACACCTTGGAGCACATTCCCTCCAGAGGAACACCTAACCCACTCTTGATATTAGGATGAGGAAATCAGACTTGCCTGGAGTGGATGCTGAACTAATCCTCCTTGGGACCTCTTGCCATTTCTGTGGAGGGGATGGGGGGATGGGGAGAAAAAAGAGTGACCACGAGGTGTCTGGAGGGCTGGAGGAGGAAGGGAGTTTGAGTAAGGGAAAACATGGATTAAAAATGCCACTTTATTCTATAAAAAGAAAAAGTGGAAAAAAGCAGCATTGTCCTTTCATATATCATTGCTTCCTTGCTTCTAAGAGCTAGCCATGGCAGTCTAAACTGTAAGAATGACTTCAATCAAGTTTGTATTTAGTTTAAGAAGAAAGTCCCTGTCTGCTCTATAGAAGAAGAACTAAATATGAGGTAACAAATAGACTGCAACTACATTTTGGTTGCTACAATTAGTTAATGCTCTCTTATGGTAAAGTTACAAACTCTTCATGTAATGTGAAAACAAAGAAAGCCTTGTATAAGTAATAGTACTTGAGTCATTTACAGGGTATGATGTTAGTAATGCTGGCCCAATGATGGTTAGCATATTGTCATAATCAAAGCAGGATTCAGAGATGAACAGAGACCTACTTCAACTACTCCAAAACTGGGTAGACACTATATGTATATCACATGATAATGTCCTGGTTAGGGTGACAAATAAAGACCATGTAGATATGCCACAGGCTTAGCTAATGAAAGTTTGATAATTAACTACCTCAATGGATTATATAAGCCTGTGCCCAGTTTTTACCATTATTACTGTATAATTTGCAAAATCTCTTGAAATGTAAATTCCAGGTTATTCCTCTTTTAAATATTTAGACCCATTTTCAGCAGTTCTCTCTCTCGGCCCTATTGGCTTACTTTTCCTTACTTATGTGCAATAATGCTTAGTAAAGCCTGCTTCCACATTGAATACTCCCATGAGAATCTGAATTATTAATCTTCTCTGGCATGAGACAACAAACTTGAAGCAACTGTCTTTGATCTTTTATGACTGTATCTTTTCTCCTAGGTCCTTGAATCATGTGATATTGAGCCAAAAAATATCTCATTATTCACTTCCTGCAACACTATTACCTTGATAGAAAAATAAATTTGTTGGGAAAATCTTTCTGCCAAGGGTATTATGTTTTATAGAACTGTTTAAAACAGTATGATGTTTTTAGAACTGGATAACTATATTACATTATTATTATTAAAATTGTGCACTTGCCAATCAAGTGAGCCTTTATTAAATTCTAAAACTAAAGTGAACTTGAACAAAACATCTTACTGTTATCTATGAGTTAGAACAATGGAGGAACTCAGCCAGTAGAATTTTAACAATTATTTAAAAAGTGTATATGTGCATATCTGTGTGAGAAACTGCTTAGCATATAACAAGTAAAAGTATTGTTACAGTTGTTCCTATTCTCACAATAATAATGTTAGGTTTTTTTATTAGTAGTAGCGTCAATGATTGTGCTAATCATTTTATGTTGTTCTTGAATTATTCATTGCCCCACCCTCTCCTGTTTACTTTATTCTTGATCTAAATTTTATACAAACAACAAAAACCAAGTTTTGTGATATTTTCTTTGATAAAGACTTAAGCTACATAAGATATTTTAAACCTTGTTGCAAAATGTTGAAGATTTATATAGATTTTGCAAACTTTATTCATTTCCTTACACAGTGGCATTTTGTTAGCTTCCAAGTCATCTTGAATTCTTCAGCAAGAGTCAAGTTTTGTGTATGAACTATGCCAAATTTCAAGTAACCAAATATCTTATTCTTTATCCTTAGGGAAAAATGTGATATCATTGTCAATGTTTTGTGACTTGATTGATTAGGATGATGTGAGGCAGAACAAGCCTCACTTTGCATCAGGAAGAGAGCACACATGATTCTGAGTGAACTGATGCACAGTTTATTTTCCTTTATCTTCTGAAAATCACATATACCGATAATGTCTTCTTACCTGCTTTTTAAACTGAAATAGTCATTTTCTCTCCCTCTGGAGAGATTAAAAAATCTGATTCCTATCTCTTTATCATTAATCAACTAAAACTGCTAGTAAATAACAACTAAATATTTTATTTTGATAGCTAAATTATATCTCTTTCTCTCCCTCTCTCTCCCTCCCTCTCCCCCGCTCTGTGTGTGTGTATGTGTGTGTGTGTGTGTGTGTGTGTGTGTGTGTGTGTGTGTGTGTTGTGTGTGTGTTTCTCAAGAACCTATTTTACCTCTTTTAGAGAGAAGATAGAAGTGTCATACGGAAAAATGACAGTTTATGATGGTAAAAGAGAAAACCCCACATTAGGATAAGGTTTTTAATTTATATGGGCATGTTAATTAGCTCATACAAATGGGGGCTTTTTTCTAGGCTTTAATACTTTGATTGCCGGATTTTGGTACTCAGCATCATGAGGACCATGTGGCCAAATAAAGAAATAGACCTTGGTAGCTAGCTTTAGAAATGTAATCTAATAGATGTTATCAAGACAGAAGAGAAAGGCAAGTCTTACTGGTCCCTCATTTGTTGGTTATCAATGTTGATGCTGATTAGAGACATTTAATCTAATATGAAGCAAGACAAATAGCACATAGGACATAGCTTCTCTCTTCAGTAAAATTTTGTAGTGAATTTTTTCCCAGTATGATTATCTGTTTATTTGTTTTGTTTTTTAACATTACATTTTTTAAAAATTTTTCAATAAAGTCTAATTTTTTATCCAGATATCCCTTTTTTCAAACTCCCTTCCCCCTCCCAAAACCTCTCAATTATTCAATTAGTCTCTCTTTTCCCCTTGTCCTTATCGCCTCCCAAGAAAGGGCAAGAGACCCAACGTGGCTTAGTTCAGTATTCACCCCAGGCACGTTTGATTTCCTCTTCACAATAACAAGACTGAGTTAGATGTTCTTCTGGAAGGAGTGGGCTCCAAGGTGTCTTTCCATGGTGCTTTCATATAACAAGCTGTTCTTTCAGTGGTTGTGGTTTGCAGATTGGGAATGCTTTCCTTTTTGTTTAGAGTCCATTAATGAATAAGTATATCCCTTGCTTACCTTTTTGGGTTTGTGATACCATGCTCAGGATGATATTCGTAGAGAACTTTTTCAAGTGTTTTCCAACCATTTGTAATTCTTCAGCTGAGAATTCCCTTTTTAGTTCCATTTTAGTCCATTTTTTGATTGGGTTATTCTAGGTTTTGAGCTCTAATTTCTTGTATTACAGATAAGTCCTCTGTCACTTGTAGGATTGGTGAAAATCTTTTCCCATTCTGAAGTTTGTCATTTTGTCTTATTGACTGTGTCCTTGACTTTACAGAAGCTTCTCAGTTTCAGGAGGTCCCACTTATTGAGTGTTATTCTAAGTGTCTGTGCTACTGGTGTTATAAAAGGTAGTCACTCCAGGACTTTTATCATAAAGAAGTATTGAATTTTGGCAAAGGCTTTTTCAGCATCTAAGAATATAATCATACATTTTTTTTCCTTCAGTTTGTTTATATGATGGATGATGTTTACAGTTTTTTTGTATGATGAACCATCCCTGAATTTCTTGGATGAAGCCTACTTGATCATGTTGGATGATATTTTTTATATGTTGTTGTATATGGTTTGCCAGAATTTTGTTGAGAATTTTAGCATCAATATTCATGAGGGAAATTGGTCTGTAATTCTCTTTCTTTGTTGCATTTTTGTGTGTCTTAGGCATTAGAGCAATTTGGCCTCATAAAAAGAGTTTGGCAATATTCCTTCAGTTTCTACTGTATGAAACGTTTTGAAGAGTATTGGTAGTAGTTCTCCTTCGCGTGCCTGGTAGAATTTTTAATGAAACCATATGGACCTGGGCTTTTTTTTTTTTTTTTTTTTTTTTTTTTTTTTACTTGGGAGGCTTTTAATGACAGCTTTAATTTCCTTTAGGGTTATAGGTCTGTTTAGGTAATTAATCTGGTCTTCAATTAATTTTGGAAAATGGTACCTTTCCAAAAAGCTGTCCATTTCTTTTAGGCTTTCCATTTTTGTGGAGTATAGATTTTCAAAGTATGACCTGATAATTCTCTGGATTTCCTGAGGGTCTGTTGTTATCCTCCATTTCGTTTCTGATTTTGTTGCTTTGGATACTCTCTCTCTGCTTTTGGGTTAGTTTTAGATAAGTGGTCATCTATCTTGTTGACTTTATCAAAGAACCAACTCTGTGATTCATTGATTCTTTGTATTGTTCTTTTTGTTTCAATTGTATTGATTTCAGGTCCAAGTTTGATTATTTTCTGTTGTCTGCTCCCTTTAGGTCAGTTTGCTTCTAATTGTTCTAAAGTTTTTAACTGTGCTGTTAGTTTTCCAGTGTCAGATTTCTCTCGGTTTTTCATATAGGCATCTAGTGCTATGAATTTTCCTCTTAAGATTGCTTTCATTTCTTCACATAGGTTTGGGTATGTTGTTGATTCATTTTGGTTAAATTCTAGAAGACTTTGACTTATTTCTTATTTATTTTTCTTGACCCAAAGGCAGTTGAGTTTAGTGATGTTTAGTATCCATGAGTTGTTAGCCTTTCTATGATTTTTGATGTTGTTAAACTCTAGCTTTAGGCCATGGAGATCTGATATGGTACAAGGAATTATTTCCATTTTTTGTATCTATTGATATTTGCTTTATGACCAACTATGTGGTCAGTTTTAGAGAAAGTTCCATGTGGTGCTGAGACATATGTATATTCCTATTTGTTTGGGCAGAAACTTCTTTAAATATCTATTAAATCCATTTACATCATAACCTCTGTTAGATTCCTTAATTCTCTTTTGAGTCTGTCTTGTTGACCTATCCAAGGGTGAAAGTGGGGTACTGAAGTCTCCCATATTAGGATGTGAGTATGGATGTGGGATTTGAGCTTTAGCAGTATTTCTTTTACATAGATAGGTGCACTTATTTTAGGGCCATAAATATTCAGGTTTGAAATCTTCTCTTGATCAATAATTCCTGAGATGAGTAAATAATGTTCATCCTGCTCTCTTTTAACAGATTTTAGTTTGAAGTCTACTTTGTTAGTTACAACACCTGCTTGTTTCTTATGGCCATTTGATTGGAAAATCTTTTCTCAACCTTTTACTATGAGCCTGTGTCTGTATTTAAGGTTTAGGTATGTTTCTTGTATGCAGCAGAGGGATGGCTTCTGTTTTTGTATCCATCTTGTTAGTGTGTGTCTTTTTATAGGTAAATTGGGTCCATTGATATTAAGGGATATTAGTGACCACAGATTGATATTTCCTGTTAGTTTTGATGGTAGCTTGTATGTATTTCCTTTCTCTGGGCTTTTCTTCTGTAGGATTATCAACGGTTTGTGGTTCATGGGTGTATCTAGGATCTTTAGGTTAGAGTTTTCCCTGTAATGCTTTCTGAAGGGCTGAATTTGTGGATAGGTATTGCTTAAATCTGACTTTGTCATGAAATACCTTTTTACTCCATCTATGGTGATTGATAATTTTGCTGAGTACAATAGTCTAGGTTTGTAGCCATGTTCTTTTAGTGTTTGCATAACTTCAGACCAAGACCTTCTTGCTTTCATTGTTTCCATTGAATAGTCATGTATTTTTCTGATGGTCTGCCTTTATAGGTAAGTTGGCCCTTTTCTTTTGTAGCTCTTAAAATTTTATCTTTGTTCTGTATGTTTTGTGGCTTGATTATTATATGTAAAGCAAACTTTTTTGGGAGGTCAAATCTACTTGGTGTCCTGCAAGCTTCTGATATTTATAGGCATTTCCTTCTTTAGGTTGGGAAAGTTTTCTTTGAAGATTTTATTGAATACATTATCTGTGCCTTTCAGATGGGATTCGTCTCCTTCTTCTATTCCTATTATTCTCACGTTAGGTTTTTTATAGTGTCCCAAATTTTCTTAACATTTTATGTTATGGCTTTTTTGGTTCTAGTGTTGCTTTGACTGATGCATCTATTTCTGCTATTGAGTCTTCCATTCCAGAGATTCTCTCTTCTACCTCTAGGATTCTGTTGTTTATGCTTGTGTCTGTAGTTCTGGCTCTTTTCTTCAGATTTTCTATTTCTATCTTTCCTCATTTTTTTTCTTTCATTTATTCTATTCAATTTTTAGTTCATAGAATGTTTCTTTTACTTTTTGGTTTTCCTTTTCTTGGTTTTCTTTGAAGGATTTGTTTATCTCTTCCAATTTTTTCGTTTGTATTTTCTGCTATTTCTTTAAGGAAATTTTTTGTATCCTCTTTTAAGGATTCTATAATCTTCATAAAGTTGTTCTTGCTGTTGTTTTATTTCTGTTTCCTCTTCATTCCTCTGTCTGTGTCTTGGTGTTGTAGAACCGCCAGTTTCTTCTGGTGTTGCCTTATTGTTCTTTATGTTGTTATATGTTTTCTTGTACTGGCACCTGCCCATTGCTTCAATGGTTCACACATATTCAGCTCCTAGTAAGTTGTAGCTAGAGGACTTATCTGTGTCCTGTCTGCTCTGAGCAAGTGGTCTACCCGATCTCTGACCCTGACCCTGCAGAGAGATACTCCAGATGAACAGCTGAGGAGATGGAATCTGCTCACCTTTGATTCTACTCTGGACAGATGTCTGAGTTTCAAAGGTGTCAATCTGTATCTGATGATGCAGTTTTCACTGAAGGCAGGGTCCCGCTGTGAGAAGTCCTTCTCAGCTAAAGCCTAGGGCCTGTCTCCTAGCAAGAGTCTGAGATCAGAACCTTGGATGTGACCCTGGTCTGCAGAGGGATTCTGTGGATAGGCAGGCCAGGAGCTGGAATCTACTCTCCTCTGATTCCACTCTTAATGTAGGTCTGAGATTCAAAGGCCAATTTTGTAGCAATTTAGACCTGGAAATTACACCATAGAATTGGGGGGAGACAAAGGTAAAATTTTTTGATAAACATCAAAGCTAGCATGATGACTTTTAGTCTTTCTGTAACTGCTTATAACTTTTTTATGACAAACATGAAAATACAATGTTATCAAGTTTGTAGCAATAATGATTAATTCCTTTCCCTGTCAAATTCTTCAGGAGGCTACCCATGTAATTTTTAAAAATCAGGCTAAAAATATAATTCCTAGCAATATTTTTATAACACCACAGCCAAAGTGTGATTAATGTGTAATACATAAAATAGCAATACAACTAATGCAATGTTTATTGTGCCCCAATTTTTGGTATTTCATGTGACTCCAAAAGTTAATAAAACTCTACTGCATTCTCAAAGTATAATCTACATAGTGTCTATGTGTTGTTGCCATCAAAATATTGTTTTTACCTCTCGAAGACTAAAATAGTTGATTCTCAGCAAAATAAGTGGCAATAGCTTAGTTCAGCATCCACTCCTGACAGATATAATTAAAATATTTTTATTTATTATTTGGTGATTTTACATCATACACCCCATCAAACTCAGTTATTAGTCCTCTCAGTTTCCTACCCACTCTTATGATCTCCACATTTACGGAAAAGCCCATTCATGATGCTCATTTACTTATTGGAGCATAATTAAACTCCTTGTGGCCAATCTCTAAAAGAAAACGAATCCTTTCTCACCCACACCCGTGACAGAGGCCATCAATGCAGAAGTGAAACACTGAGTCATTTAGCTATGTTCTAGTCTTGAGTTTCTGACATTGGCACTTGCTTCCTTGGAACCATGGTCTCCGTCTTTCTTTCTCTTTAGCTCTTCCTTATATTCTTAGATGACTTTAAATGTATCCACTGAAAAAATTTATTCTTCTACATCTCTAGACAGTTTGCCTTTGTGCATCTGCTGCCTATCCTTTTTAGTCTTCTAGGTTATATCTCCCACCTATGCACACCTGAGAAGAGAAAGCTTCCATTGTTCTAAGGATTCCATGCCTTGCCCCCACTCCCATTTCATTAGCATTTTGGAGAGAATTGAAGCAATTGATTTCCAAAAACTGTTGGAAAAATAAACTGGTATCGCAGAATCATGCTTGAGGGACAACTAAGATCACAGGGATGGAGAAAGTTATGATATTTAATTGATAATCATGACTCATGTAACCAGAAAAAAGAATAGAAACTTGTGTCATGGCTCATTAGTTTTCAGCTTGATTCACTGTCACTTTAACATAAAATATCTACATAAAAGTGTATATTATTTCTATATAATATTGCTCTTTACAGAAAATATTAATTGGGCTGAAATTGCTACTTTTAAGCTGCTGAGAGTAAACATGAAAGGAAGAACATCATTTCCTTCTCTTTTCACCAACCCTACAGGTGATAGAGGACTGATTCCTAAAATATATAGAATTAAAGAAACTAGAGCCCAAAACCTTGAATAACCCAATCAAAAAATGGGGTTCAGAATCAAAAAGGAAATTCTCAGCAGAAGAATGGCTGAAAGGAACTTGAAAAAGTGCTCAACATCTTTAGCAATCAGAGAAATGCAAATCAAAACAACTTTGAGATGCTACCTTATATCTGTCAGAATGGCTAAGATTAAAAACACGGATGACAGTCTATGCAGGAGAGGATATGGAACAAGGCAAACACTCCTCCATTGTTGGTGAGAGTGTAAGCTTGTTCAGTCACTTTGGAATGCAATATAGTGGTTTATCAGAAAAATGGGAATCAGTTTCTCCAAGGATCTAGCAATACCACTATTGCACATATACCCTAAAGATGTATATTTACACCCCAAAAACATTAGCTCTACTATGTTTATACTAGCATTATTCATAATAGCATGAACCTGGGAACAACCTAGATGCCCCTCAACTGGAGAATGGATAAATGAACTGTGGTACGTTTACACAATGGAGTACTACTCAGCTGTGAGAAAAAAATGATATCCTTAAATTTGCAGGCAAATGGATGGATTTGTAGAATATCCTCCTGAGCAAAGTATCACAAACCCAGAAAGATAAGCAGGAAATGTATTCACTCACTAGTGGACTCTAAACAAAAAAGCAAAAAGCCAAGCATGTCCAAGCTGCAAACAACAACCACTGAACAGCTTGATATCTGAAACCCCTTGGACTGACACCTTGGATACCACTCCATCTAGAGAAACACCTGACTCAGTCTTGATGTTGGGGTGAGGAAACTGTATCTGCCAGGAGTGGATGCTGAGCTAAGCTATATTGGGACATTGGGACCTTGGGACCTCCTGTGCTCTCTGTGGAGGAGAGAAAGTGAGTGTCTGGAGGAAATGAGAGGGGAAAGGGACCTTGAACAAGGATATACATGGATAGACTTCATTCATAATAAAAAAGAAAAAAAGAAAGGGGGAACATATTTTCCTTCTCAAGTCTATATAATTTTCTTTGTCTTATCCCACATACATGAAAACTAGATACTAAGCTTTTATTTTCTTGTATTTTTATCTTCTTTGGTTCATTTTTACACTTAACTACATTATATATTTTCTAAAGAGCAAGAAAATTCCTAAACTTTTGGAAATATAAAAGTTCCTAAAATGCAAAACAAGTTTTGACGTTTAGCATTCTTTACTATTGATTGTTCTGTGTCTTAAGCATCACCATACAATTCGTCTTCAGTGCACTAAATCCATGTGTAAAACTGCATCTATAACAATTGAAATGCCCTAGTTAAAATGACAGTACTATGTGTGTGAGTCTCACGTAAGGGCTATGGGCAGCAGATATGATATCTATGCCTGAGGTTGCATGGTAGGAATCCATATCCTTAACTACAATTAACCTAGAGTGCTAACTACACTTTCTTCCATGTGGATTAGGCAAACACATGACATCTATAAGCAGAAAGTACACCTTCTCCAGACTTTAATGCTTTTAGAACTGTGAGAACCCAAATTGAATTTTCTACCTTTTCCATTTTGACATGTTTTTATACAGTCTAAGAGTCATGATTAGATTATTTTCTATGCTAATTAAGAATTAAAAGGTGAGTGCAAAAGACAGCAACAGAAACATCTCAAAACATTGCAGACATCAGCAGACAAAACCAGCAGTCACAGAAAGATATTTATTGGAAATGAGGAAATACATGCATTCAGCAGGCACACAGAGAAAAAGACTTTTACAGGTAAAAAGGACTGTGGGGGGGGGCACGGAAGTTACGAATCCAGTATCTTCTCTAGGACAGGAGTTTTTTTATGTCTCTTAAGAGTCTTTTTCCCCTAATTCAGGTTTGGTCAGTTTGAAGAAAGAGAGAATGAGTGATTGCCCTCTAAGTGCACCATAGTATGTCCTGATCTAACCTGGAACTTGTTAATCAGTCCATCAGCAGGGGCCTGGAAGTAGGAGAGGACTTATGGCCTTTGCTTAAAGTGTCAGTCTTTTTCTCAAATCAGGAAGGTAAGGAATAAGTTTAGCTACAGAAACCACTTGCCTTCTATTTTAACTTAAACCTCATAGTAGCACCCTAGGAAGTAGACATTATACTGGATACTAGATCTCACTTTCTTCTTTACAGTATGGTCAAATTAGATTAATCTTGCTTTTCTGCTTTTCAAAATTACTTGCTTATTTGGCTCCTAAAAGTTGGCTGGCTGGACCTACCTTGTTAAGGTTGTCAGGGCTCAGGCACTGAAGTTCATAAATCTAATTAAGGATCATATCATAGACCTTCTCTTGAAATTATGAACAATTAAGTAAAATAGAATTAATCTGTTCATTTCCTTTTGCCCTGGCTATTTTAAGTGTGCAGTAATATTCTATGGTCTTATATATGAGGTTAAAAATGTTGACTTTTGTGTCTAGTCATTTCCCCAAATCAAAAAATATAGGATAATAAAAAATTTTTTTAACATAGCTATTTATACTCAAGTATATTTAAATAAAGGTTTGTGCTGAATGTGAACCTATGGAGAGTGAAATAGCTCCACTTTAGATTTCCTGACTATCTTAAATCTTTCTAATAAAGAATCTTGTGTGTTATTTAAAGCTCTAATCACTCTTTGCCTAGATCTGGGTGAACCGAACGTGTCACTATTAAAATCACAGCAGTCATTCTAACATAAAAATCACCAAGGGAAAAATAAAGATATGAATGCAATAAGATTTTTTCACACTCTATAAAGTTTTTCCTCTTGTTAAGCTTTAAAGATTTTCTAGTGTTTGCCCAGATTAGCAATATTTCTAAAATATGTGATGGTTGTTCGACTGCCTACAGTAAATGCAGTAGTGTGAGATATGCAGGAGGTAATATACTAGCTATTTGAAATTCAATACTTTGGAAAGTAGAAATGAGGTCTGCATTTAAACTTAATATTATTTGTGCTATATAAGTTTGAAGAGAGATTTTTCCCTGTTTTGTCAGTCAAGCATATTCCTTCTCATTTCAGAAAAGCTGTGTGAGAAGCATATGGGCAGTGCTAACATGAACTCTCATCTACAATTGGCCTCAACTTTTCAAATTCTAGTTTGTTACACCTTCCTTACACTCACCACCTTTTCTATTATACCTTTCATGATAATTAGAGGATTAATCCACATGAAGTTCATGCTGTTATCATCATTGTGTTTAACTCTTTTATCTCTATCAAAGTATCTTTCTTTTTTTAAAAGAATGTGTGGGTACCCACAGAAATCAGAAGAGGGTATTAGATCCCCTGGAGCTGGGTTATGGGCAGTTGTGATAGGATAATACAGTGTAGACGTTCCTCTACCTTGTATTCTTATTGAAGAAATTTCAAGTTTGACTGGAATTTAATCTCCTTAATGCAGACCTGTATGGAAAATTACCAAACTCTGTTCTAGATCTCAAGGTCAAGATGCCCCAACTAATTTAGTTTCAGTTAAAAAAACCTGCTTTTGCACAACACCCTCCAGATAACTGCTTATTTTAGCTTCTGTTTATTATGCCACTTGTTTCTTTCAAGCTCCCACACCAAACCCAACATATACCCACTATAGTTGCTGAGGTCAGAACTTCAGGACACTTGGGATATACCTTCTCCCTGGGTAAATGAGTGTAGACCTAGTTGCCTGCATTAAGATTTTCAACTAGGTAATAACCTGTGTTTGAGTGGTCATCTCTGGTAGGCTTTCCATGATATTGTAAACTCCTTCAGGTAGGGGGCCAAAAAAAACCAGCAAGCACTCATGATCCCAGAGCCATGTTTCCGTTCTATCAAAATATTGTTCTGAATTAGAGATGTATCACAAAATTATATGAGGAGTTCCCAGAAGACAAAACATGAAAGCAAAGCAGAATAAACCAAAACATACCAATGGTAGTTAGAGACAAAGAAGAAAAGTGTTGCCAAACTTTTTTATAGACCTGACTATCTTTGGCATTCCAAGGCTTCATGTTCTCTATGGTGTCCAGGAGGCAGGACTGTGCAGATAAGTAACCACAGCTGGAATAGATGCTTGGGATTAACTTAGTGGAGCTTCTTATTAAATTATTGTGCTTTGTATATGGAAACAAAACATTTAAACTTGAAACATTCCTCCATAAATCTAATAAGAAAACATATCTCAAAAGTAAGGAAGTTTAGGAAATACAGTGATCTTCATGTTATTTAAATTTTCTAAGCCAAAACTACTGAAAGGACTACACTTTTTACCATACCTCAGGTGATAAGTGAGAGGTAATAGAGAATTTCTCCTGAAGAAGATTAAGAAGAATTTTACCAAGGTGATTTAATTCCAGATGATTGCATTACTAAATGTGGCATTTTTTCTGCAGATTAATTTATTTGCTAATTGCTAAACTTCAGGAACCAATACTTGAAATTGAAACTTTGTTGTTGATGTTGTTTTGTTAGTTTATTTGTTTTATCTATTGAGTTGTAGCCTGAAGTTTCTGGCTCATCCAACCCTTGATTCAGACCTGCAGTCTTGTAGCCCCAAATAATCACCCAAAGACTTATAATAATAACTAGCTGCTTGGCTTATGGCTTGGGCTCATTACTTGCTAACTCTTTCAATGTAACCTAAACCATTTTCATTAATCTGTGTATTATCAAGTGGCTCTTAGTTTACCTGTGTTTCTTTATATCTTTCTTGGCTTGCCATAGGCCAAAACAGATCATTTATTAACCTGTGGTATTTACAGTATACAGAAAGACATATTATGTTATTGAGTGACTGTGAGATAGATTCAGGGTCAGGTTTGAAACAAGACATTTTGTAAGAGACTTAAATCCACTCTCTCTCTAAGGCTTTAAATGGATATCAAATGGAGATAACTTGTAGTTAGGAATGCTAGCATTTGACCTCTTCTCTCAGCTCTAAAATCCCATGGTATGCAGTCCTGGGCAGGCCTTGTGCATGCTTCCTTAGTCTCTGTGAATTCACATGTAGGTTATTCCAGCTGTGTTAGAAGACTTGGTTTTCTTGTTGTCCTCCAGATGCCATGGCTCATACATTCTTTCTGTCTTCTCTTCTGCAGAATTATCTGTTCCCTGAGTTGATAAATTTGATGTTGACTTTCATTTAGGGCTGAATGTCCACAGTTGC
Organism: Sigmodon hispidus; assembly: GCA_004025045.1. Taxonomy (NCBI): domain Eukaryota; kingdom Metazoa; phylum Chordata; class Mammalia; order Rodentia; family Cricetidae; genus Sigmodon; species Sigmodon hispidus. The sequence goes on from PVIH01002852.1 coordinate 78,498, forward strand.
TTACTCTCTGTATATTGTCTGGTTCTGGGACTATTTATTCACAGCTTCTGCAGGCAGAAGACTCATGATGACTAAGCAAGGCACTAATCTATGAGTACAGCAGTACATATCTTTAGGCGTCATTTATTGGTATGCTTCTTTAATAAGACAGTAGTATTTTGTTTATTCCTGGCTTATTCAGTATTAAGTTCTTTGTCACCCAGGCAGTGTTGAATATAGTCTCATCTAGTAGAATGGTCCAATGGTCCATTATTGAAATCAGATATTAGTTTTGTTAGTAGTTTGCGCATGGAAGAATACATGGACTCGTTAGCATACTGCCAAGGGGCCCTATTAGGTTTATTAAAAGAATGAGTGGGGGAAGGGAAGGGAGAGAATAAAAGAAAGAGAGAGGAGGAGGAGAGGGAGCAGAGGAGAAAAGAGAGTATCTGCCATGTGGTGGGTCTTTTTAAAGGCTGACCATGCAGACATGCCCCAAGCATGAAACAATGTGGTATGGTGTGCCCCCTAGAGTGACTCTGCAGGCGGTGGCGTAGCTGCAAAACAGCAGGCAGCCATGTTCACATTAACAAGTTGGTTACTTTAACAAGTTTTGTACCACAATCATATTAGCATGTGTGAAAGGCAGGTTACCATTGTATATTGAAGGTTTTATAGCTGGATTGGTGTTTACATTTTTCATACAATAGAAAACACAGTACCTTTTTATACCATGACCATTAATTAGTATGTAGAAGTAAAGGCTCTATGTAGGCACCAGCTTGACTTTTCTATGTTGGATATGTTGAGTGTGTTGTCTTAAGCCATAGCATTTTGGGGAGGAGATTTAAGCAACAGCCTAGATTCTTTGAGAATTTTCACTGGACCCCTTTGCCTAACAATTCAAATAGATGTTATCCATTCTCAGAACTGGAAGTCTTGTTTGATGACAAGAGATGTCCAGTTTGGGATGCCACCTTCCACATTGCTTAATGATTTAATTTACATCACTCTCATATGTGTGTACATTTTATGAATCTTCTACTGCATTAGGGTTCCATATTAGCCCTCACATGGCCCTTAATTTTATAGGTTCCTCCTCATATTATCTTCATTGTTCCTCTCTCCCCCTCAAAATTTGGTCAGCTGTTCCAGTGCCCTTTTCTACCTTGTCCATCCATAACTATTTATTCTTCCTAGAAAGATACATTTCTCCACTCTATCCCTAGTTCTTAGTTTGTAACTAGGTGCATGTCGTTAACACTTGTCTTTTGTATACTTCTAACTTGAAAGCCACAATGAGTTTAATTCATTTACTGATACTGAAAGCATTGTTTTTTTACTGTTAGTTAAAAAAAAAATGACAGTGATGATCATGAAGTCTGAAGATTTTCTCAATTATTTAAAGATAAAAAATAAATTCTTAGTGCAATTAGTGCTAAATATATGGCTCAGCAGTAAAGAACTCATACTACATTTTCAGAATGTAGTCACCAAAATCCATGTCAGTGATGCACATTACTCTGTGCATCTAGCTCCATGGCATACTTTTCTAACCTTTCTGGGAGCCCCACTCACAGATGCACAGATGTACACTCACTACTCTCTCTCTCTCTCTCTCTCTCTCTCTCTCTCTCTCTCTCTCTCTCTCTCACACACACACACACACACACACACACACACACACACACACATAAAACCTTAGCTTCCTTAATATGAAGACTCATGAAACTCCTTAAACTTTTCCTGTCTTTCTTCTCTCATATTTATATGTACAATTCATTGTCACCCACACTGATTTCAATATATTAAATTCTAAGTTTTATATGAGATTTTTACTTTTCTCTTTAAATTGTAAATGTCTTTAGCTTTAACGTTTTTAATGATGGTGAGTGGAAAGGATTGAAGAAAATGACTTTTGAAAGTAGAAGTCAAACAACTGTTTTTGTTTATAGTTACAAGGTTGATGAAATTGTCCCAGAATGAAGCTATGTGAGGATAATTTTGAATTCTTGTGAAAAAAATTCCAAGACAACAAGACAGGAGTCTTGTCATCTCTGTTCCTTTTGTGCCTGGGTTAATCTTGGAGTGGGCTTCTGAGCATCTCCTAGGTACAGTAAATAAGAGTAGGTTTACTTCAAATTGCTAATTATTTATTTTATTTTGTTACTCAAAAATGTTTCCAAGCATGGCCTGTTCTTGAGTTTGTATGCAATTGGAAATCATGTGAATTTTGCTTGTGAGACCTTCTTAACCATCACAGTATAGCTTTTGTGATACTAAATCAAGTTGGTCATTGCATAAGAATTTAGTCTCCCTCATTTTTAGGCACTATTCTCTCAGGTTTATACTGCCAACTAGAGTGGTGACAGATATATATGTATAAAATCTTTCTTTAATTACACCAAAATGCTGAAATTTTTTCTTCAGCAAACTGGAATTAACATTTGGAGCCCCACAGCAAGATAATTCTATCCCAAATTCTGAAGCTAGGTTCTCCAATCTGGCTCCACAGACCGGCACCACCACACTCAACCACTATGTCTAGATAACCCTGTTCAGGTCACAAGGAGATGCCCTATGTCCCTTCAGTTATTTCTAGTTTTATTTCTGGTTAATTAGGGAGTTTAGCTGAAGCAATCAGAGTTTCTCTCCTGACCTTGGAGTACTGAGAAGACTCCCATCTCTTGGGGACCAAAAGCCAAAGTATGAAATGTACATGGAAAGGCTTGGCACTTTGTGATTCAAAAGATCAAAGAATTATTAAGGAAATTCCCTAAAACTTGAGGATGAGCTCAGTGTGGATTTTGGGGCCAGGAAATCCAGAATGGTCCAGCATGATGGGTATCAAGTATCTGGTTTGTACATGAAGGACTGTTCAACCTGTGGAGCAGAAAACTTCAATTGTTAAATGTCATTGCCCCACGTTTCATGTTGTTGTTGGTGGCTGTATGTCTTATCTTAGGTGTCTGATTTTGTCTTTGTGTATTACAGCTTGGGGACAGTGGGCAGCTTTCCCCATGAGAAAGCTGGCAGCCAGTATTAATGGAGCACCTCTGTGGCACAGAATTGAATGCAATAGTTCACAAGGCCCTCCTCCCCTGAAATTCCAACACTAGAGTAGAAAGAAAAAGTTTTGTCTATTTTATATGTGTGAATGAATCTGTGCCTATAAGTTTTGTTGTAGACATAGAGCTGAGACAGAATTTGTGTCAGGCTCCATTAAAAATATAAATTTGTATGACAACTGCATGTTTGTTTCAGACTGGTCTTGAATGTGTGAGTTCACTGTGTCTGGGTAATAATAGCTCATTGACATATAACACATGGTTGAAAATCTGTAACATCTGTAATGAAAAGTTAACTTAAAATTTGAAACTCAGGGATGGAGCTGTTATACGTAAAATCTCATGGCTTCCCACCATCTTAAGGGCAGCAATATGGCTGGTGGCCATCTGGACTATAGTCAAAGAAGATGGATACCTTCACTGCCATCTTGACTGAAGGCAACAACATGGTGTGGACCAACAAAAAGGTGGCAATAGGTCTCCAAGGACACTTTTTTATTGGGATAAAATTTTATTTAATTCCTGTCTTCTCTTAGAAACAAGTGTTATAAAAGATGTACTTTAAGACAATGTTTACTTAATTATGTTTTAAAGCTGTTCCTCCATACAACCATATGCATGGTCACAGCTTACTGTCAATCAAACTTTGTGAATTGATTTTACAGACACTTAATTTTTTTATACTGTTAAAACTTGGTTTTGTCTTTTATAATTCATAGTTGCACTTTATGTCTTCATTCTTGAAATAAAAAAGCACTTTATTTTGATTTTACAAAAATGCAGAGTTAAGAGATTTTACATTTCTTTAAAATAGTTCTATAATGTGATAGGACACTTGGTTTGCTTCACCCATTACAGGGCCTTTGGTTCTTCTACAGTCTGTTAATCTTATATTATTACATTCTGTTGAATCTTATTGATACAATAACTAAATGATAATTCCTATATGGATACCATTAAATTGATAGTTATTAGATTCAAATGTAAATCTGTACCTACATAAAGCCAAGGAAATGATACAAAAATATAACTTCATGGAGAATGTTATATATTAAGTTAATATGTAAGCCCCAACTACCCGAAACCAGTTAAATTCCTGGAATGCTGGAAGTTAAAAAAAAAAAAAAAAAAACCTATGGGAAAGTAGGGTTGCCTATAGGATTTGTCTTTATATTTCCTGACAATACATGTTTCAGTGTTACTCAGCTGAAGATATTTTTAGGGATTAGTCCTAACCAAATTACAGCTTGCTGAGTATATAATATTTTAATAAACTCTTGCTTTAATTTGAAAAAATAGTTTGTAGAATGTATTTATAATTACATATAATTTTTTGAGAGAAAAATGGAGAAAAAAATATATATGTAACATAAATGTATTTTATCATTGGGGAAACACTAGAGAAAATTATATTAACTCTTCTTTTTTATACTTCTCAAGTTTTATAATTGAAGGCAATGTATAACAGGATAACTTTAACAGCAATAACAATTATTATAATGAGTGCATACTATAATTTTGTTCCATATATATATAACACATCTTTAGATAGCTTAAATTTTATTATTTACATATCCCAACAAATCAACTATAAAACTGAAAGCTATGTAGTTATCTTTTGAATTCACATTATATATTATTTTCTCATTTACTATAAAGGTGTACACTCCTATAATCAATTTGTTGTTCATACAATTTTCAGTCATTATGAAAAATGAAAAGAATATGACTCATTTTTCTAAGAATTTTAATATCTGTTTAAACTAGTAGTATTGAAGTATTCATAATGAATTTATACTGAAAAATGTATATCTATTCTAACTCTTTGGCCATCTGATTCCTTCTAGTAGCTTTACTATACTAAATGTAACTTGTATTAAAATTTAATTGACGTTAGCTGTCTTTAAAAAAAATCTTGTAATATTACAATTGTAATCTTTTGACCTTCGATTTTGTATAATATGGGATCATCAAATGATGACTAGATACATTCTGTTAGCTATACATTAAATCATTCATTTTATCTTTACTACCTTCATTTTTTTTTAACTTTTCAGAATACAGTCATTCACATCATGATGGTCTGTATATTGAGTCTTCAGTTGGCAAACCTGTTTGGAAATTATTAGGATGTATGCCCTTGTTGGAGAATCAGTGCCATATGGGTGGCATTTGAGATTTAAAAAGTGCACAAATCAGTTAGCTCCCTCTCTGCACTATACCCATAGATCAGGATGTAAGCTCTCAAATACTGCCAAGCATCATTCCTGCCTATCTGCTGCCGTACACGTTACTATAATTGTAAAGTCCTTTCTGAAGCTATAAACCCGAACAAACACATCTATAAGTTGCCTTGATCATGGATTCTTGTTATAGTAAAAGAAGAATAATTAATACAAGTATAAATATTAGGAAAATGGTGATTGTAGAATAGGAGCATAATTAAAAGAATTTATATATAATAACAGAGAATAAACACGAGATTCTAACACTAGAAGTTATAATTTCTTGTGGAAAATTTGTCATTTCTATTTTTAGTATAATAAACAATTGGAAAACTTTATTTTTACTTACATAGATTAGCCTAATTTATTCACATATGTTTAAAATTGTTTTGTTCCTCCTATAAACCAAATTTTAGATATTTTGTCATAGATTCAATATAGATACATTGTTTCAGAAAATACTTTGTTGTTTATTGCAAATGTTCTGATGCAAATATATTCTATACTGTGGGTCTAGAATAGCATATACTTGCTATACTTAATGGCAGAGATGCAAAATATTAAGTTGACCCTTATGTCTTCATCCACCTCTTTATTCAAACAGTAGATAGCCCTTCTATACACTAAAGATAGAAGAGCTGAAAAAGAAATAAGGGAAACAATACCCTTCATAATAGCTGCAAATAGTATTAAATAAACTATAACCAAAGAAGTAACTGACCTATTTGACAAAAAATTTAAATCAAGAAAGAAAGAAATTGAAGAGGATATCAGAAAATGAAAAGCTCTCCCATGTTCCTGGATTGGTAGGTTCAACATAGTAAAAATGACAATTCTACCAAAGGCAATCTACACATTCAATGCACTGCCCATCAAAATCCCAACACAATATTTTTTGGACCTTGGAAGAACAATACTCAATTTCATTTGGAATAACAAGAAAGCCAGGATTGCCAAAACAATTTTACTCAACAAAAGAACCTCAGGAGGCATCACCATCCCTGACTTCAAGTTAGTCTATAGAGCTACAGTAATAAAAACAGTCTGGTACTGGCATAAAAACAGACTTGTGGACCAATGGAATAGAATTGAGGATCCAGACATTAACCCAAAAACCTACGGACACCTGATCTTTGACAAAGAGGCCCAAAACATTCAATGGAAAAAAGATAGTATATTTAACAAATGGTGTTGGCATAGCTGGATGGAGGTGTGTAGAAAAATGCAAATAGATCTGTACCTGTCACCCTGCACAAAACTCAAATCCAAGTCGATCAAAGACCTCAACATAAACCCAGACACTTTGAACTTGATAGAAAAGAAAGTGGGAAGTACACTTCTACGAATTGGCACAGGCGACCTCTTCCTAAATATAACACCACTGGCACAGGCACTAAGACCAACAATCAATAAGTGGGATCTACTGAAGCTAGGAAGCTTCTGTAAAGCCAAGGACACTGTCAATAGGACAAAACGACAGCCTACAGAATGGGAAAAAATTTTCACCAACCCTACAAGTGATAGAGGACTGATCTCTAAGATATATAAACAGCTCAAGAATCTAGAGCCCATAACCTTGAATAACCCAATCAAAAAATGGGGTTCAGATCTAAAAAGTGAATTCTCAGCAGAGGAATTATGAATGGCTGAAAGGCACCTGAAAAAGTGCTCATCATCTTTAGCCATCAGAGAAATGCAAATCAAAACAACTTTGAGATACCACCTAACATCTGTTAGATTGGCTAAGATAAAAGGCACAGATGACAGCCTATGTTGGAGAGGATGCATAGCAAGGGGAACACTACTCCATTGTTGGTGGGATTGTAAGCTTGTTCAGCCACTTTGGAATGCAGTATGGCGGTTTCTCAGAAAATTGAGAATCAATCTCCCCAAGGACCCAGCAATACCACTTCTGGGTGTATACCCTAAAGAGGCACATTCACACTCCAATGGTATTAGCTCAACTATGTTCATAGCAGCATTATTTGTAATAGCAAGAACCTGGAAACAACCTAGATGTCCCTCAACTGAAGAATGGATTAACAAACTGTGGTACATCTACATAGTGGAGTACTACTCAGCAGTAAGAAAAAAAATGATATTCTAAAATTTTCAGGCAAATGGAGGGATTTGGAGAATATCCTCCTGAGCGAGGTATCACAAACTCAGAAAGATAAGCAGGGGATGTACTCACTCATTAGTGGTCTCTAAACAAACAAACAAGAAAAACGCCAAGCATGCCCAAGCTGCAAACCACAACCACTGAACAGCTTGGGATCAGAAACACCCTGGACTGACCCTTAGGATCAATCCCACTCCACCTATAGGAACACCCATCTCATTCTTGAGGGAGCAGGGACAAAACTGGATTTGTCAGGAGTGGAGACTCAACTAAGCATTATTGGGTCAGTGTGACCATGGGACTGTCTGCTGCCTGCCCAGGGATGGGATGGAGAGTTGTGGAGAAGAAAAAAATGACCTGATGTTGCAGGAGTGGGAAAGGACTTTGAATAAGAATATACAGGGATAGAAAAAAAAATTCAGAGGGAAAGTTGAACACAAAGTAATTTTATGTGTAGCAAACTTATTTGCATTATCACACTTGATAAGTCATGCTTATGATTTTTATTTTCTTTATAGTTATTGTTAACTTATCAGCATTTTTAAATTCATTTTACTGTTTTTCTTGATAAATACAAAATAAATAAAGAAAAAAAACCCCCAAAATTAGATTTTACCCCTGGGAATTACACATTACAATTGATAAACCAAATTATACATAAGGAAGCTATAACAAGACCATGATGAATCAAAACTAAATCTGTAGATGACAAGAGTGACTAACCTTGAAAAGAGAAACAAGAACAAAATTCTTGATTATTCCTTCTTTATGTTTCTATATCAATGTTTAAAAGCATTCTAAATCAAGTGTTTAAAAGCATTCTCTATGCATCTGAATGTAAATTCTACTCATAGCAATTATTCTTATTGTAATAATACTTTGTCTAGTTGTTGTAGATGCTCTACCAATATCCACCATATACTATCTAGGTTTCCATTTGAATCCTGAAGATAAGAGAAGACAGCTCAGTTATAAATCACTGTAAATATTTTCTGTGTCTAATATTATAATCATTTGCCAGTTACATTTATGTGCCTATATAATATGGCATTAAAACACATATATATTGAAGTCATTTTAAGATTCTTGAAAGTCCTTTGTTCTTGGCAAATTCAGCACAATTTGGGTGGATATGTATTCTTTAGCAAGTGAGGTCTAACTAGCCAAAATAGGCCACTAGGGACAGGCATTTGGAAGCTATACAGGGCCCCAGTTTCTATGGAAACTCTTTTTCTTCTTTCTGGTCAACTACATCATGGCAGCTCTCTACACATCACTTATTTCTAGTTGTGATGCTATTTAAAGAAGCTGTGGAACTTTTAGTAAATGGAGCCTCACTAGGGAAAGTAGCCTATTTGAAGGCTATACCCAGACCCTGGTTACATTGCTTTCTATCTTCTTGCCTACTGTGATGTGAAAACATTATGTGTGTCACACATTATCTCTACTTTAATGTTCTACTCAAGAGCATAAGACCAACTAATTATGGGTTGAAATAAATTATGTATTTTCCCTTAAGTATGTCTGTCAACTATTTTGTCTCATTTGTGGAATAGTAATCAGCAATTATCCCCTTACATTTTGAAAAAAAATGTTTTCTATATCCAAGAATTAGGTTTTTAACAGTTGCCAAGTTTATTAGGATCTTGATATTGAACTTTTGAACTTCCAAATCTATAAAAAATACAAGTTTGTTGTTTAAGTTAAATCTAGAACAGAGTATTGGCTAATTATTTTAAACAGGTAAGAAGTAGTGAATATTATCTGATTATTCTTATGCACCAGTTTACTAAATCTGCAAACATGTTAAATTGTAATGTAAGTGCTGTGTTTTTACCTGGATTGTTTTAAAATGCAAGTCCTGTTGATTTCAGAGTTTTGTCAAAGATGTCTGGCTGTTTGAGAAGAACAAGCATGATTGATTGATCTATGCTTGCTCACTGCAAGCATATTATCTCCATCACTAGTACTCATCTTTGAAAAACTTATTTACTATTATTTTGTTCATGCATGTATTCAAAGAACCCAAAGCTCCAAGGATTCTGACATAGTGTTCTGATTATGGTGAATATATTTTTGTAAGTTAAATTCTTTGTACTTAATTTCTATTTTTGAAAATGTTATATATATTAGAAATAGTAAAATACATGAAATACATTAAGAATTTTGTGCATATACTTCCCACTGTATCTGATTTTGCTCATATTGTAGAACAGAGAAAATCAGTGACCAAAACAGCATGACTTGAAGCAAGAAATCATTCTTTGTTATTCACATCCCAAATAAATAAGTCCATTTTGATTATTTTTAGTTTGCTGTTTGATGTATTTCGAAGTTGCATCTGTGAACACATCCTGCAGAGTCTACTATTTTTACTGTGTCTTAAAAAAAAAGAAACTACAACCTAGGAACTTCAACATCAGTGACAATAAGGCACAGCAAGACAGAGTGTTACAGAAATAGCATGCTTGGCAAAGGAGTCTGAGCATAAAGGCACACAAATGACTTGTTTAAGGAAGTGTAGAATTTATTTATCTCCGAAGTTTCTCCACAAGAAGCATTGACTAAAATCAATAAAAGTATTTGTGAAAAGAAAGTAAGGCTCTGGAATATAAATGGTAAGTAATAACATTGCTCAGTGAAGGTCAATGTCTTGACACTAATGACTGAAACTAATAGTGTGAGATCAGCAGTTATAATATCCAGTTGTAGGGATTGGGAGATTGTGCAGCAGTTAAGAGCACTTGTTGTTCTTGAAAAGTTTGCCCTTTGGGTCTTCAGCACTCACATAGCATCTCACATGTCTCTATAACTCTGATTCCAAGGACCCAAACACTTTTTACCTTTGGGTGCCTTGGGCAAATGCACAGTGAATGGACATACCTGTGAGCAAAATACTAACACACATTAAAAGCAATTAATATGCAAAGTTGAATTATATGTGAAATGCAAAAGATAATGAAAAAGATTAGCTACAGATACTATAGCAATTTTAGAATTTTCTCATTATCTTTTGTTTAACATTCCGAAAATATATAATGAAGGAATTAAAAGTCAAAGCTGGTATTGTGTTGAGCTATCTATCCACTGCCATGTATTCATTCAGAGGCAAACATTGATCTTTCACCCATGTTTATTTTAGCTCTACAAATGTCAACTCTGATCTCAACATTTTTAAAATGTATATTTATTCTTCCATTCAATACATATAATCTTATTTCAAATGTGCTTATCACACATCTCCTGACAATGTTGTACTTTTAGTAATTTGTTCTTTCGTAAATGCCTCCATTTTCCTAGTTAAATAGAAACCTGATTCATACATAATAAAAACAGAGAACTTGGGTACCTTCTGTTAATAGTAGATGTATTATCATGTACAAGACTTGAAGGTTTTTGAAAACTGATTGGTTTCCTGTTTGAGTGTAGATATAAAACAAATGATGAAGGACTACAAACATGAGCATATTCCCATTGACCCCATTTAAACATTATTATTAGTTTATCATACAGAATTTGTGTTTTAATTCAAGTGCACAAACTATTACAGGGAGCAATTTAATTTATTACCTATATATAGTGTCCAATTCACTCAGGTCCATTTAGATAGCTGTCGAAAGACAACCAAGACAGCTGGAAATAGGTTTTTTATTCTTGCACAGCACTTATTTCAAGATACACAAACAACAAAACAAAATGTTAGAACAATGAAGCACCTTAACTGCAGAATCATGAATATTTATTTTTTCTACATCTTTTTGCTGAGACTACATATATAATAAAATTAGATCTATACGTCTTAGCTCCATTTTTCAAAGGAAGCTCCATTTTTTTCATGATAAATTTGTATCAAGGCAAAACTCAACATAACATAGTTGAAAAGCATAGGATTATTCTATTTTAGTACCATGGTGCTTAGCAAAGACAGTTGAAACTGACAGTGAATATAGTTGAATTCTTTCAAGGGTCATGCAAACTGAACTTTATCTGTTTAAATACATACCAGTCCTCAGGTAACTCTAAAGACATTACAGATCTGTGTGGATTTTGATGTACTGAAAATAAGAAATTTCTTAGAAGACATCCTGCTTCTCTTTAGATGAATATTTTCATCATTCTACAATAGTTCTCTGACCTTTGTTTTTTACTTTTGTCTTATAAATTTTCCCAGTTTCTTCCCTATAAAAAATTCATTAATATACAGATATTCAAAGACATGAGCTCATATACAAAGGCTTCTCAACTTAATAACATTATTATTGTTGTTGTTATTCCTTTTAATTTAAAGAAAACAGAATGCTTCTTTAATGAACACAGTTGATCACTAGGTTTTAATTTTAGATAATAGTGTAGAAATTAGCTGATTAATAAAACCTATAAAATAATGACCCCAATTAAATAAATATATCTTTTACCCTTTAAAATGTTTCACTCAGGTATCTGTTATATCATTAAATGACTAAATAGTATGAAGGTTTTTGAAAACTGATTGGTTTCCTGTTTGAGTGTAGATATAAAACAATGATGAAGGACTACAAACATGAGCATATTCCCATTGACCGCATTTATCGTTACTTGAATTCTACTACTGATGGCAGCTCTATTTCTTTTAAATAAATAGCCAGAAAAATGCATAGACAAAGTCATAAACATATCATATCCAAATTATTTTAATCTGTATAAAGACAGGCACACACTTGAAAGAGGGCTAACATATGAAAACATATATTGAAATTTTCCATTTAGTGTTGTTAGTAAATATTAACTAGTAATTCTTTGCATACTAAATCTGTGCCAGAATTTAAAAAATAATTTTATCTTCCCCTAAACTAATGTAGTAAAAAATGTGCAACACCACAGGTTTTTAGTTATTCATATTTTAAAAATGTGAATAAATGTCTAATATTAGTTTCTATTACATGAGAATTCCTCAAACATATAAAGATAAAATTTTACAGTGAAAATAAAGTTTTTCCTATAATTTGAGACACTGAATAGGTTCAAAGCATATAAGTAAAGAAATCCAATATTCTGAAGCGATTCTTTTCAATGCTGACTCAAATAGTCTAGAAATTGCTAAAGATCAGAGTGTTGAAACATAATTTTGTTAGTTTAATTCTAGTCCTTATGCCAATATATTTAGAACAATACACCAGGTTCATTATGCAAAGCAGGAATTGACAAGAACATGAATAAGGTTAGAGTTTTATTGGCTTTCTGATGTACTGAGTTTAGGAAAACACCGTAAAAAAGAACTAAGAAGAGATTTTACTTCTCACCATTACTAAAATTCTTACAAAACTGATATTTATTACAATGTAGTATTTAGTTCCTGTCTTGAATTAACTCTGATGTTTAATGGTATATCTTATAACAACACTTTTACAGAATATAGAATATTTTGCATTATATATTATAAATACTGACCAAAAGAAATGAAAAAAAAAATGACATACTTGGAATGTGGTCTTTGTATACTTGGGCTAATGGAATTCTGCAAGAGATGTAAGAGTTTTTATTTACTCAAAAGAGAAAAGCCACAATGAAGAATTGTGGCTTGCTCCACTGACTCTTCCTGGTTGTGCTGATGGTAGCTATACGTACATTCTTTACATCTTTCACTCCACTCTATCTTCAAAAAGGTGAGAAAGCCTTTTCAAACTGAATTAGAATTCAATGACTAGGTTAAAGTCATTTTGGAAACAAACAATAGTTTGAAAAGTTACTACAGAAAAATTACTAAAGGTAATATATCTACAAAGAAATAATTTTAGAAAAAAAAAACTATGTTTGCAATCAAAAACCCTAAAGCCACAGTTATGATATGAAAATGATCTAGTCACAGATTTCAGTATGAAGAGATATAATCAATTGTCCTGCAAATATTGTGTTACAGCCAGCTTTGATAAATACTAATATTTTTGTTTATTTGTATTCATTCACATGACAAAGCTTATGTTAAGTGTCTTTAAAATAAAAGTAGTGTTAACATTAGGAAATATACAAAGACTCTGTCTTTACCAATACCCAGTTTATTTAATGAAACTTTGCTGGTCTCTAAATGTGTTAGGTAGAGGTGGCATATGAGTTACAGATCTTTCTCTAGACTGACACTTAATCACCATCCATAGGTATAGAAAAGGATAGAGACAAACAAACTGACAAATCATAATAGGCTATTGCAGTTTTCTATCTCAATTTTTATTAATAGTCAATAAGGAATATTAGTTAATTTACTGATTAATGAATTTTAAAAATATTTTCATTAATAAAATTCATTTTACATACCCTCCTATTTTTCATTTTCCTAATCTCTCTCATCCCATCCCCCAAACCCTACAATTCATCACTCCCCAAAGGAGCTAAGACCTCCCTTAAGTAGTCAACACAAGTAAACATAGTAAGTTGAGAAAGAACCCATCTCTTCCTCCATGTATCAAGGCTGAGCAAGGCATCACACCACAGGGAATGGGCTCTAAAAAGCCAGTTTATGTACCCAGAATAATTTCTGAGGGACATTAACAGCTTGATCAATGCAATTATTACTTTCAATCAGAGATCCTAGTTTAGTTCCATGCAAGCTCTCCATCTCTCAATCCAGAATCCATGAACTACCATTAGTTGGGGTCAGCTGTTTCTGTGTGTTTTTTTTTTCCAATGTGCTATTGATCCCCCTCCCCCTGTTCCTTTTGTTGCTCCTCCTGTCTCTTCTACTGATCTCCAGGAGTTCCACCAAATGCTTGGCTGTGTGTCTCCTTCTGTTGCCATCAGTCATTAGATGTAGGTTCTATGATGACAATTAGGGATGTCACCAATCTGACTAAAGGAGAAGGCTAGTTTAAGCACCCTCTCCAGCATTGCTTCGAGTCTTAGCTAGTTCCTCCCTGTAGTTTCCTGTGGAATTCTCTAGCATCAGGTTTCACCCTAAACCCATGGTGACCCACTTTGTCTGAATTTCTCTTTTATTGCTCATCTCTCCATCCCTCCCCCAACTAGACCTTCTCTGAGCTGTCATGTTCCTATCCCCTATCCTCTCTCTTCTATACCCTTTTCTGTTTACCCAGGACATCTTAACAATTTTCCTTTCTGGGGCAATCAATAGATAGCTCTAATTGTAATCTTGGGGGGAAATTTATGAAAAAAATAGGTGTTTTGATATAGGTTCCAACTTTGAGAACACAGAAAAGAGATGTTTTGTAAAAAATAAACACAATAAGGTTGTGTGACAGCCAAATCTCTTGTAAGTCCCAGAAAAGTTCTGAGGTGCATACAAGGGGGCTGGAGAGATGGCTCAGCGGTAAAGAGCACTGACTGATCTTCCAGAGGATCTGAGTTTGATTCGCAGCATCCACATGGTAGATCAAAAAAAATTAAAATAAAATGTAGATAGCAGTTGGAACTATGGAGATAGAAGGACTGATTTAAAGAAAAAAAAAAAAACAAGACAAAGGTAGATGTACATGGGAGCTTAAGAAGAAAGTAGAAAAAACCATCAAGAACTCTCAAAATAAATACACACCAGAAGAAATTAAAGAATTTGGTGTCTTTGAAATTTTAAAAAGTATAATATAAACAAAACAGAAAGGCACCTCTTATGCCATGTACAGAAGTCAGAAGAAACAGCGAGAAAAAATATCGAAGAACAAAATAAAAATATAAGAGAAAATTAACTGAGTAAACAATTTTGAAGAACTCTAGAGTATTTGGATGTTGAGGTGACTACACAGATAACAGATCATATATGGTTTTGATATGTCAGGCAGAAACCTCCAGGCAATAACTCCAAAAGATATAGCCTCCAAGCTCTTCATAGCAATGACAGTAAAGGCAGGTTCCCCTGTGTTCATTTCTGTCCAATGTCATCATCAATTGGGGAGGCCACAGGAAGAAACTTTAATCATAGGCAAATATAAATGTTTATAAATAAAGTTTGTAGTGGAGAGTATGTACCATCACCTTGACATAGAGGGCTGGCCTCTTGACTAGCATAGACCTAAAAATCACTTATGGTTTGGAGCCTGAATATTTGAGGTGTGTCCAGAGGGGAAGTTTAAGATGGAGCACACATATATTATAAAAGTCTCTCCTTTTTTTTTTTTTTATGCTCTTGAATGGAGGCCCTAACCTGTTGAGTGAAGCTGCGTGGACCAGTCTAGGTTTTTAGAAACTGTACGACTGTTTAAAAGTTATTTAAATATATTCTAGTTACTTTATTCATTGCTGAATATGATTTAAAACTGAAACTGGGTAGATTGTTATAAAAAAAAGAATGCTAATTATCAGTGATGTGACAACTGGCAATGTTATGTTGAGAAAATATTGAAACACAGATGTCCAGGTAGAGATTATATTTCTCATATGATATGAGAAATTACTAGCATCAAAGAGTATTAGCATCTCACATTTTGATGAAATTATAATGTGTTTTAAAGGTAAAAATTGACCAAATTCTGTTGTAACCTCGGGGCGGGGTGGGGGGAGCGGGGGGGGGAGGATAAACCAAAGGAAGACTGAGGCAGCGTCCTGCTGAAGTAAATAAATGTTAAACACAGGAGATCATTGACTAGCCAGTCAATCTTCTTTTGTCCATCTGTTTATTAGGTTTAATTCTTATCAGCTATATTTACATATGTAGAAAACTTATAATCATTTTGGTGGGCTTATTTTTAAGCAAGCACTTTATTATAACTGATTCCCAATGATATTTGTAAGTTTTCTCTTTTAAAAGTGATCTCAAAACCTTGGAAAATTTGCTGGTTATTAAAGTTTTTAGGTAGTTTAAAAACAAATTTTGCTTTAGTTTATGCTATAAAAAATAAGATATTAGGTCGTTTAAAATTCATTTCTCTCCTCTTTTCCCTGGAAAGACATTCTAACTCTTTTATTCTATCATGTTTTGAGGTTTCATCTTTCACAATCATCATATAAATTCCTAAAAGCTCTTTTAAATTCTGTAATGTGTGCTTTGCCAAGAAGCTCTTCCTCATTTTACAATTTCTTCACCTTCCCTTCTGTTTCTGCTAAATATTTTTTTGTTGTAGCTTTTCAACACACAGTGTCATTCTTCCTCAAGCACCTCCCTCCTTTATTTGAGGTAAGTGTTTAATATTTTTCCTTCTTTAATAATAAAGTTTCCATGAGTATGAAGCCTTCATTCTTTGATATAAGAAATATGTAATTATTTTAATTAGGGTTTCTTTTTTATTATCTTTGTGTTGGTTTAGGATGTTAGGTTTTAAATTATGATTTTTAAAGTAGTGAGAGAATAAAGGCAAGCATGCTTAATGCTCAGCTCACTTT
This sequence comes from Sigmodon hispidus, assembly GCA_004025045.1. Taxonomy (NCBI): domain Eukaryota; kingdom Metazoa; phylum Chordata; class Mammalia; order Rodentia; family Cricetidae; genus Sigmodon; species Sigmodon hispidus. The sequence goes on from PVIH01002852.1 coordinate 95,192, forward strand.
TTCCTCTCTTACATAGTCCAGGGCCTCTACCAGACAATGTTGCTGTCAACTTTCACTCTAGGTCATTATATATCAATTAAAACCATACAGAAAATTCTCCTCAGACATCTTCACAGACCAGCTTAATGCAGACAATATAGAGTTTACTGAACATCTTTTACCAAGTTATTCTAGGTCCAATCACATTGATAATTTAGCTACCTATCATGTATGGTAACCTAAGGTAAAGGTCCTCAGTGAGGTTTCAGGACCATTTGTTTACGTCTGCTCATGTGCTTCTCTTACCAGTGTGTTACCTAGCTGCCTATTATTATTCAGCATAAATAAAATAAATCTCTTATAGTTATAGAAAACAGAGGATGAGATATTCTCTATTGAAGAAATGAAATTGAGACATTTTTAACAGTGTAACTCTCCTCTAGAGGATTTTCTTCTTGCACTCTGCAGTGTGGAGATTTATCCTATCCACAGGATTGCCTAGTCTTTGTAATAATTGTAATGTGAAAAAATAGATTGATTCAGAGTTAATACTTTTCTATTTCTACCCTAAATTTTTCATTTATATTATTCACTTTTTGTCACTAAAATGAGTTTCTGCTTCATATGATACCATATTTAAAATTTTTATGGACTACTGACTAAACATTTACATTGCTATATTTAGAATGTTTGTTAGACAAATTGCATGTGTACATCAGATAAATATCCTTGTCTCAATTTTTATTCACTTTAATTTTAAAAACACTGTGAAATTTATGCTAATACTATTGCAATATTTAGCACAAAGTTGATACTAAATATCCATTTTGTAAATTGACTAAGGCATGAAAAAATAATGAAAATTTGACTACATATTGATACTAATTGTATTGAAGAGGGGAGTGAGCAAAAGTATTTGGAAGCATATGCGGAATTTTCTCCACTTGAAATTACATGTTAAGTTTTGAGAGAACACATATTTGTTTAATATAAACAGTTGGCTGTGTGACACATAAAAAATAGGATTTAAAAAATTTCAATGTTTGAACACATTGGATCTTGATGTATTCAAAATAACATAGTTAGCAATTTATTTCTGCATGATAACTAAAATTTCAGAGGAGAAAATTATCAAACAAATGCAAACCATGCTATATACCTCCAGTTCTTGTCTGTAGTTTTCATGAATCAAAAATAGTTTTTTTATTGAATATAGGAATTTTCCATACTCTGTAATGAATGTCTGTAGTTGGTTCTACACATTGTAGTTTGCTTATCATTGACTTAACAGCTAATATTTACACATTAATGAATCTAACCATATTTGTTCTTGGGTCTAGGATACTTCACTCAGCATAATTTTTTCTAGTTACTTACATTTATCTAAAATTTTATTTGAATGGCTGAGTAATGTTCTTTTTTACAAATGAACCACATTTTCTTTATCCAATCATCTGCTAAACAGCATCTAGGTTGTTTTCAGTTTCTTGCAGATATGAGTAGAAAAGAAATCAACATAGTTGAAAAAGGGTCTTGGTGGTAGAATGAACTGTTTTTGGAACTAATATTGGTATAGCTGGTTTTTGTGGTAGGTAAATTTCCATTCTTCTGAAGAACAGCCACACTGATCTCCATGGTAACATTTTAGTTGATTCAAAAAGCACAAAATTTATATGTATTAATTGAATGTGACATACTTTGATATATGTATGAAGATTATAATATAGAAGTTAGTGTAAACAGTTCTTTTTTCTCAGTATTTATATTTTTTATGGTAAAAATAATACAAAATCCAGATGAGAATAATTTTATCCTGAGAGTCTGAAGAAACAATGCTAAACTTCAAATATCCCAGTAGGTATTATTCTGGAAATCAATGATATTATTCTACTTAATGATAAAATGTTCTGTGGGTAAAGGTAAATGAATGTTCAGTATCAAAAATTACCCTCAGTTTGTGAACATTTCTCATCAGTAGCAGCAGAGAGGACACTTGGAAGAGCTGGATCCCTACCTTCTGATCAAATAGGATAGGTTCTTACTCTGGGGGGGTATGGGGGAGAGTGAGATGATTTTGATCAACTATGGAAGGTATTGCATGACTTTCTGACAACATAGTCCTATGTGTTCTTAACAGAATTCTCAATTGTGTTACTCTTGGCTGACATGAACTAAACCACATAGCTTAGAGGTTTTCCTTGTTTTATTGCAAGTGCTGATGGGAAATTTAGTTACAGGGTAGAGGTAGGTATAGAAATCTTGAGGAACTTGGGTTTACATTATTAAACATCAGTTATCAAGCTATGAGAAACAAAAGGAGCAGCTGTGTGAGAGTGTGAAAGTTGGAACTGCTGTGTAACACTGAGCTGATGCTGTCAAGCCTTTTTTTTCAAGTTGTATTTTTAAAGAGTGACACATGAATTAGATAAGAGTCATGGTGCAGTTTTCAGTTCATATACTCTTCTCAAGAAAAAAGTTTGTCTAAATGAGCATCTGCAGGGACATGAGTAAGTGGCTTGTGTTAGTTAAGGAATAAATCTGCCATTGGATGGGAGTGAGATATATAATTTTGATTCCCTGCAGGATAGAAAAGCTGATATCATTAGTATTAAGATCCCATCAACACCCAGCATGTTATTGAGCTTGTGGCTTGAAATGCTAAGTGATACTGACTCACAAATATTTTCAGGGTCATTTATTGAGAGAATGTAGTCGGAATTAGACAGTTTTAAATTTGCTGAACAGAAAATGTATTTTAAAAACAAAATACTTGGGTTTACAGAGGTAGAGTTATATATTATTGTCACTGTTATTTAATCAGTTTTAAAGCTATACCATTCTTCATATACAAAAAGTACAGAAAATAAGTGGGGTAAGTTAGGCGTTTGCATTTTTAAAGTTTGTCCAATTGATTCCATAAAAACTCTAGATAGCAATTTTAGAGGAGATTTGATATTCCATTTATTATCTGCTATAGACAACTAAAAGTTTAGAATGAAAAGATAAAAACTGAGAGTCAGTAAGATGCTTTAGTGGTTTTGTCAGCTGCTGCCATGCCTGACAATGTGAAGTCAATCTCTAGGATCCACACAGAAAACAAATTCCTCCTTGTTGTCTACTGTGGGATGTAAAGGCCCAAGAAGCTTCTAAGGACCCCTGGGTGTCACATGCAACCTTGCCAGCAAGGAAAGCACAACACCCAGGATCTTCTTTCAGCAGTTTATTCTGGACCTTTACAATTGTTCTCTCTTTGTTCTTCTCTCTGCTTCTCCTTCCTCTCTCCTGGGAAACCCCGCCCACTGACTAGAAACTCTCAGGGCATCCAATCCCAATAAGCCACGTGGGCACAGCTCATAGGTCCACATACGCAGCAGCAAACCACGCCCCAGGCTCAAGCCAAATGAGGAGTTGTTTGGGGAGGGGGTGGGGTTGGGGGTGGGGGTAGGGGTGGGGGGTGGGGGGAGTTGGAGGCCGGAAATCAGCACCATCTTTAAGGCAGAGCAGCAGGCAGCTCTCTACACCTGGGTCAGCCTGGCATTAGCTAGTTCAAACTGGTCATAACTGGTGCCTTAAAGCATATGCTCTTTGCTTTTACTTATAGCCATGAGAGTCCCTTGACCGAACACTTCCTCATTAGCCAACCTGGGTGCCTGATGTGAGATGACCCGGACCAGCAAGATCACCATGCCACAGCAGCAGATGCCATCAAAGCAAAGCCCTTCTCTCTGCTGGGAGGAGGGTATATGAAGGTTTGCCCCTTCTTCAATAAATTAAACTTGTTTGTTTCAATGAGTTCCAAGAGAATGTATGAGGCTTTCCAGACCTTTTGGCCCCCTCCCACAAATGGATTGTAGTCAGAATTTTCTGACCCATCTAGGCCCACAGTCTGGAGAAATCTTTCCAAAACACAGTCTTATAGTTGCTAATAAAATAATCATGTAAAGGCTTATATTAATTACAAACTGTTTGGCCTATGGCTCAGGCTCATTATAAACTAGCCCTTATAACTTAACTCAACCTATTTATATTAATCTATGTCTTGCCTTGTGGCTAGTGGCTTTCTAGTGCTTTTACATCTTGCTTCTTTCGGCAACGGCTTGCAGAATCTCACTGACTCTACCCTTGTTTGTCTTTTATCTCTGCTTGAATTTCCAGCCTACCTCCAAGCTGCCTTGCCATAGACCAGACTAGTCTTTTATTAATCAATGGTAATAAAACACATTCACAGCATACAGAAATACTTCCCACATAGTGAGAACTAGTAGGGCCCAAAAGACCCCATGCTATATAGTCCCTATATTATATATATTCTCTCTCTCTCTCAATTTCTCTCTCTCTCTCTCTCTCTCTCTCTCTCTCTCTCTCACACACACACACACACACACACACATACACAAACACACTCGCTAAAAATAAATTATTAAATAAATGTTACAGTGTATTTTAGAAGGAAAAAATAAATATTGAAATAGACATCAGTGAAAATCTGAGCCAAAAAATATGTTAATGAAGCAAATTATATATTTAAAATGAGAAAATGAAATAGTAAAAGTCACTGTATAAAATGTTTTAAATTAATAATTTAATTGTAATTTCCTTATGTAATTAGTAATTATGTAGTTTACTTGTAGAGATTTTAGAGCAAGATTTTTTTAGTCAGTGTTATGAAATGACTTTGAATGTTAGTGTGTTTCTCTCTACTTCTTCCTCCCCTTTCCAGATACCAAACTGTTGTTATTACTCTTTCTTGTTTGTCATTTGTGAAAGAACAGACATTTAAATGAAGCACATGTGTGAAATTGCCAACTATCAGCCTCACTGTTACCCTGGAATGTGTGATATTTTAAGTATTTTTTAAAAGCTGTTATTTGTCTGGCAATAAGAACAACATGTGCTTGTCACATAATTTAATACATTTCTGAAATTTGAAATTGACGATTCATTATGGTTCAGGCCTCAAAATACTAATTATTCTGACAATCATACACACAACAGAAAGAAGAAAGAAAATGAAGACTCAGGTCAGCCCAAAATTAAATCCATATGCTTGTTTTTCCACATTTTGTTATTATTTCAACTTAATAAGTAGTACTATGGATGTCATATTCTAACAGAAATCAGTATATTTCCAGAAACCAGAAATATTATTATCTTTCTCATATTTCTAGTGTCTGTTTCCCCTTGATCACTAATGTGTACAGAGTCACCTGGAGATTCCCATTAAAATGGAGACTGATTCAGTACTTTGGGCAATGGGGTGAGGGGTTGTGTTTCTAATTAACTCACACTGCATGTTGAGGTTGCTGAGCCCAGGAAGAAGGCTTAAAAATTAGAGACTACAATCTCAAGTTATGTAGTCTTCTTGATGTTCTGTTGTGATATAATATTCTCTTATGACTCTTTTAAAATTGGCTAGTTACCTGAATATTTATACAGTACCTTTTAAAATAATTCTCATACTTTGTGAAACCTCAAAAATAGTACTCACTACTCAGAAATTAAAACTTAAAAGTGATGTTGATTATATTCTTAAAAAACAACCTTAACCATCATAAATTTAAATGTCAATGTCAGAAAAATCTATGTATATATATTCTAATATTAATAAAGTCCAGAATACCTAATGATTAAATATCTCAAAAACACTGCCTGGAATGGTTGAAATTTAGACTATTCAACTGTAAAACATTCAACTTTTAAATTTTGTCTTTCTTAGGATGATGGAAAACAGATTTAGTTGGTCTCTTTCTGCAGTTACAGCAGTCCTCAACATTGAGACAAGTGGGTCATGAGTCTGTGGACAGCCAAGTTTCAGAGGAAGCTCCTTTAGATGAAGATGGAAAAGGAAGTAGGAGCAATGGAAATACCTAAATCTTTGCTGTCTCTCTCCATGCACAGTTGGAGGCTGATTGTCCTAAAAAATGGCCTTTGAAAGAATTCAAAAGTTCAGTAACATTACACATCAGAGATTTGCTGACACAGTGTTTTCTGTCTGAATAACAAAGCACGTTAAATACTACTTAGGGAGTTGATTGTTGAAGATGACAGGCAGATAGCACCAAACTCTAAACAAACTAAGAACCTAACACATATTTTACTCTGGCTAATAGAAAGCAATTCAAAACTGTCGCAACTGCTCTTTTAATCAAATATGCATAATTTATGTTCCTGCTGCATCTGAAAATATTAGAATGTCATTTCATTTAGTGACCAGAAAGAAGAAAGCATTTATTAAATGCCCATTGAATATGCTGTCATCTTTAGATGAAAACATAGATAATAATAAAATTTCATGCCATGGTGGCAGATTTGGAATTAGTCAGTCGCAACAATTACTTCTGCTTCTAAATGTGAACATGTTCTCAATACTTTGTTTTCCTTTGCTTTTCAATGCATTAGTAGAAAATCTAGATGAATCTAACCACATGATAAAGTAAATACAGAAACTTCAGTTAAAAATATATGATTAATTTTTATTGTTTTTTTCTCAGCTTATAAAATTTCCAGAGACTTTTAATCAATTGAGCTTCATTTTTCTAAAGAAGCCAGAAAAGTTACTGGCTAGTTAGAAAACCGTTATGCACATATTAGGAAAAGTCAGACAACTAGATGGCTGTTGGATCATCAGTATTTGTTCTGTTAACAGTATATGTATGTGTTCAGGTGTAATAAATTTCTTCACACCACCAACAACAGAGCCTAGTGTACAAAAGGTTATTATACTTCAAATCACGTAAGAATTTTTAAAAGAACAGTACAATGTAGAAATAAATGTACATATAGTCTCTGATCAGAGAAATTTCTTAAAATAAACATAAAGCATCTCTCACTCTCACAAAAGTCCTCCAAATAAATTTAATGATGTGAAAATCCTGCAGCCTCTCTGCATCACCTCAAATAACTGGTAGTAATCTACCCCAGGTAAAATTTATCATATATTGTATTTCATTTTCATTTGTTTTTGCTCTTTACTATTATTTTTAAAGAAATTTTACATTATTCTTTTAATTGAAAAATTAAAAGTACAAATATATAAAGACAATTCTTTTTTAAATTTATATATATTATTAGAAAGATTTTTCTATCATACAATACATTTCAACCACACTTTCCTTTTCCTCCACTAATTCTGGCACATACATTCCCCCTCCCAAAGTTCACAGTCAAACAGCACAAAGCAAAATAATATAAAATGATTCAAAAACTCTCATATTGAGGATGGACAAGACAATCCAATAGGAGAAAAAATGTTCCAAGAGCGGACAAGAACCAATCGTACATTTCCTATCATTGTTAGGATTTTCCAAAACACATTAACCATAACATATATGCACTGAACCTGGCTCAGATTCATATAGGTCCTGTGCTTTTTGCTTCAATCCCTTTGATCCCTTCTTTCACTTGGCATTCTCTATCTCCTTTGACTCCAACAATCTTTCTTTCTCCTTTTCTGCAGTGTTCCCTGTACTTGAAGTCTATGGACCCAATGAAGATTCCTCAAATTAGATGTACTCTGCATAATCATAATTTCTACCTGTAAGTCTCTGCACATGTTTAAATCTTCCGCCAAAGAGAGTACTTTAATGATCACTGTACAAGGTATATAAGGATAGCAGAATATTATTAGAAATTGATTTCTTTTTCTGTTGTGTTTGGTGCCCTTGTTATCAGGGCTATCTAGTCTCATGGCTGTGTCCATCCAGGCAGTGTAGAGCATGGGTTTCTTTACATGGCTGTGGACTCAAGTTAAGGCAAAGATTGACAGGATACTCCCACAAATTCTGTGTCAACATACCCCAGTATACCTTTCAGGTAGGGCATATTTCAGATAGAAGGGTTTGTATTTGGGTTAGTGTTCAGGTTTTTCGCATTATCCTACAAAGTAACTACTCAAGCCAGAGAGACAAGAGCATAGTGGTGAAGGCTCAATGCTGGCACTGGCTTAACTATTATCTCCAATAGGATTTATTGATGTTGTCCTTGGCAATGGGGCAAATCTGCCACTTTTCAGAGTGACCTTCTTTCTCACATTAGCCTGAGTTATTTAGAGATCACACAAACCTTTTTGGCCAACAGTCAATTGAATGCTAGTTATTTATAATTTTTTGTGTCATCTTAATTTAATGTTGGCAAGAAATTTCAATATAGACAGTAATCATTTCCCCTTAGATATTTCAATTTGGTGGCATTCAGATTTTTAAAGTATGCCTTTTTATCATCTAGATTCTTTGGCATCTATTATATTCCTTTTCACTTCTGATTTTATTAATTTAGATATTTTCTTTTTGCTTTTAGTTAATTTGAATAAGGCTTTTTCTATCTTGTTGATTCAAGAAAATAACTGTTTAAATGATATTTTTCTATTGTTCTCTTTGTTTTTATTATATTAGTTCCAACTCTCGGTTGATTATTTCTTGATGTCTAGTCTTGTATGTGCTTACTTTTTTTTTTTTTGGTTCTAGAGCTTTAAGGTGTGCTGTTATATTGCCCATATGAGACTTCTCTATTTTTTTATGTAGTCAGTTATTGCTATGAACTTTCCTCTAAACACTTCTTTTATTGTGTTCTATACTGATTATTGTGTGTATTTGTTTGCACTCAGTTCTAAAAAGTTTTTAATATCTTTATTTCTGTCTTAAATAATTTTAGTTCCTGAGAGAGATTAGTTTCCATGACTTCATAGGCTTTCTGTTTCTTCTGTTGTTGTTGATACCTAGCTTTAATCCATAGTGGTCTGATAGGATGCAGGGTATTATTAAGACTTACTATGTTCCCAAGTACATGGTTTATTTTGGAGAATGTTGTGTGAGGTGTTGAAAAAAAATATATTCTTTTGTGTTTGGGAGAATGTTCTACAATTATCTCTTAGGATCATTTAATTTATAGTGTCTGCTAGTTCAGCATTTCTTTGTTTAGTTTTTGTCTAGATGACCTTTATATTGGTGAGAGTGTAACACTGAAGTCTCCCAGATTCAGTTTGTGACTTAAACTATAGTAGTGGTTATTTTAAACCTTTGATTCACTCATGTATAGTGTGTAGATGTTAAGAGCTGAAATATTGCTTAATGGATTTTCTTTGGTGAATATGTAATTTCCTTCCCCAACTCTTTTGGTCTACAGTCTATTTTACTAGATATAAAAATAGCTTCAGAAAATTGCTTCATAAATTGCTCAGAATATCTTTTCAAGTCATTAACCCTGAGATAATGTCTATCCTTGCTGTTGAGGTTCTTTTCTTGTATATATCAGAAAGATGGATCCTGTTTTTACATTCATTCTGTTATTCTGTGTCTTTTCATTGGATAATTGAAACCATTGATATTGGGTAATATCAATGACCAATGATTGTTAATTCTTTCTATTTTTGTTGTTGTTACAGTGGTATTGTTGTTGTTGGTGGTGGTCGTGGTGGTAATCCTTTCTTAGAGGATTGGTAGTGTGAGATCATTTTTCTTGCAATTTCATTCAAACTTCTTTTTAATTTTTATAGCCCCTTTGGAAGGCTTGATTTGTAGATAGATATTGTTTTACTTTGACTTTATCATGAAATATTTTACTTGTTTTCATCTATGCTGATTGAAAGTTTTGCTGGGCAAAGTAATCTGGACTGGCATCTGTGGTTACTTAGAGTTGGCAGCATATCATTCAATAAGGCCTTTTGGCTTTTAGATTCTCCACTAAGAAGTCAGGTCTAATTCAAATAAGCCTGTCTTTATATGTTACTTGGTCTGTATTTATTTTTTGCTGTTTTTAATATTCTGTCTTAATTCTATATGTTTAGTGTTTTAATTATCTGTAGCAAGAGGGATTTCTTTTCTGGTAGTTAGTAGTCTGTGTGCTTCTTGTATCTTTATAGGCATGTCCTTCCTGTCCTTCTATACATCACAATTTTTATGATTTTGTTTAAAATAATTTTTATTATATTGAGCTGGGGTTTTGTCTCCTTCCTCTGTTTCTATTATTGTTAGGCTTAGTGTTTTCATAGTGTTCCAAGATTTTTTTTTAACATTCTTCTTATATGTTCTATCCATTTTTTATCCTATATACAATGCTTATATATACTATCTCTTATATACTATTGTTAAAGCCTTAGTCTATAATTGTTGTTTACATTCGTAAATGTTTCATTTCTAGAATTCCTTTATGTTTTCATTATTGTTTTTAATTTCATTTCAGGTCTTGAATAGTTTTATTCATTTCCTCAATTATTTGTTTGAATTTTTATTTTCTTTAAGAAATAAATTGTTTGTGTTTTCTTTGCTTTCTCTGATGTGATTTGTTTATTTTCCAGTTGTGTTTGTGCTTTTCTATATTTTTATTAGAGGTCCTATCCATTTCCTCTTTATGCATGCTCTATCATTTTTTATATAGTATGTTTTTGGTCTTTCTTTTGTGCTTCAGCTATGATAGAATATTCAGGGCCTGCTGTGGTAGAATGTCACATTCTGATAGAGACATATTTTCCTGGCTGTTATTGACTGTGATGTAACACTGGCATCTAGTTCTCTGGGTTTTTGGTGATGATCGGTCTAGGGTCTCATTTCTGTGACTGACTTTGTAGGTGGATATTTTATTTCTTTGTTTCCTCTCTGAATTTTCGAAGAATGTGTGGGCTCCTTGATGCCTACTTGACTGGCCTTCTTAGCTGGTTTCTTCACTGGGAATGCTTGCTGGGTTAGAGGCAGCTGAAAGTGGAGGCCAGGAAAAGATAGAATTTGCACTGCTAGAATTGAGAATTAGGTCTTGGGAAGCAAAAAGAATGGATAAATTTTCAAGGCAGCATATCTGGTCTTCTAACAACCCTTGCCTGTGGTTGGCAATGAGTTTTCTGCCATGATTAGGGGTAAAAATCAGTGAAGTGGCAGGAAGCAAAAGCCATGGGGTAGAGATGGAATGAGAGTATTCTGGTCTTCTAGAAGCAATTTCCTGTGGGTAAGCAAGGAGTGACAAGCCCTTTTCAAGGTGGGGACACAAGAATGAGGAGGTAAGGGAAGGCCAGTGAATATAGATAATGAGGTCCACAAGAGGCATATACTGGTGGAAGGGGAGGCTGAGGCTGTTTTGTTGTATTTCTAGAGGTGACCATCAGAATTGACTCCTGGATAAGAGAGAAAATGGAGACTATGTGATGATAACTTATTTTATCTTTCAACAGTCTTGACCACTCTTTACTATTTTTAAAAATACTTTTCTATTTAAGATTATCAACATGAGGTATTGCAATGCACTATGTTCTGTACTTTATCTTGTGACATTTCTAATTATTTTGGAGGTATAAATTGTGTGAATATCTTTAGAGAAACTGTTATACACATATTCCCATGAGTAGTACTCAAAGAAATTATAGTATCAAATGCTGTTGAAAGCAAAGAGAATGTAAATAACTCACAAATTGCTAAAAAATATAAAATTTGGTAGCAAGTTTTGTATATTAAAATTAGACTTACCATAAAATTCAGAAATTGAACTGTTGGTAATTTTTTTTCAGCAAAATGGAAATTTCCACCATTTAGACACTTTTACATAATCTTTACCTTCATGTGTAAAAGGGCCAAGCTAGGATCTCTTCAGGTTTCATAATAAGTGATTAATTTGAAAATCTATGGTATGCTCATACAATGAATTACTGCAAAACAATAAAAAGGAACATAGCATTTACATACCCAAGAACTTGAATAAATTTAAATGAAATTATTCTGAATCAGGAAGACAAGCCATAAAGGCTAATTCTTGTATAATTCCAATAGTTTTAAAATGATAATGGAGATTCCTGGATCCAAGGAGGAAGAGTGAAAGGTTGATTAAAGAGGAGATATGGCTATGAACTCTGTGCTATATTTCAATTAATATAATTTGTGCCTTGACTGTAATGGTGCTTCCACAAACATTTCTATGTCTTAAAGTTTCATGGCAATTGACACAAACACACGAAAGAATGCTCTCACATATTAAAAATAATTCCTCACACATGCCAAATACTAGTTACCAGTTTGTATGTTATTGTGTGCATATAAAATAGGTCAACAATTGAAAAAGGAGGAATAATTGGAAAAGTACACTTTTCTATTCTTTTCTCTGCAACTTTCTATGATCCAATGTTTTTAAACTCAAGTATTTTTTAATGTTTTGAATACCTTAAAGAGAATGATGCTAATTACCCCTAATGGACTTGGACCTTTCACATCTGAGCTATAGTCCAACCTTCTGCCAGACATAAGGAGTTGGTTTCCATCATCACTAAGTAAAAGTTGTGTTGAAATGACAGTACCAAGGCAGCTGCTTGTGTGATTCCTTCTTATACATTTCACACTTGCTTACTGGAAGGCTTGCAAACAACCACCATTAGTTTTCCTTTTTTTCTCTCTCTGGCATTAACTATTTTGAGTCTCTGATATTGGAAGAATATTTCTACGACTTAGTCTAAATAATTTTAGAGTCAGATATTTTAAAGTTGGTTCTTTCTCCCTACATGATCTCTTCTTAATGGCAGACTCAGAAATTTCCATCTGTCACTTTCCTCTGTTTTCTGGCATAAACTTATCTCAGCCAATGCTGAGATTCCACAAGGATCTGGAGGGGTAGGAGGCATGTTGCTAGGAAGAACATTTTTATCCTGTTTATGGATGCTCTGGTATACAATCTAATAATTCTTTCTACACTTTCCACTTAAATTTCTCCTCAGGCTAATTGGCTGTTAATTGAAGATAAGTAAGGCTTTAAAATAAACTTTACATTTTTATAGAGTATACAACAATTTTAGTATACAACTCTGAGGCCACCTGAAAACAGGATTTTAGTAGCAATGTTCTTTTTCCTTTCTGTTCATGGGGATGCTGAATAACAGGCTAGATTTGGGGACAGATTACATTTTCATCCTGATTTCTAATAGGCTAAGCAATGAACTCTTAAATTTGAGAGCACAGGAAATGAATGACAAGCTTATAAAAAACAAATACTGTAATTTTATTTGAGAAATATTATATTTACATTTAAAACAGAATATTATCTTAGTATTATTTCCTCTGTGAAAATGTGCTTGTTCATTATTAGTGAGTTAGGTTATTATGTATTCAATCTAAGTACAACTTCTGGTGTTCTAACAACAAGTTAAGATTTCAAACACGCATTAGTGGACTTTAAACAAAAAGCAAGGCATGTCCAAGCTGCAAACCACAACCACTGAACAGCTTGAGGTCTGAAACACGATCTACCTGCACCTTGGGGCCCATTCCCTACAGAGGAACACCTGACCCAGTCTTGATATTGGAGTGAGGAAAGCAGATCTGCCTGGAATGAGACCTCCTGCCCCTGCTGGGGTGGAGATAAAGTGATGGGGAGAAGAGAGAGTGACTGGGATGGGGAAGAGGGGGAAGGGAGTTTGAACATGGATAAAAAATATGACTTTATTCATAATAATAAAATTGACAAAAAGATTGCAAACTATGCTTGTTATTTTTTTCCAGATAAGTAAAGAAAATGTCATCTTATTGTATTGCACTTAAATTTGTAACTATTAAAAGGTAGAATACACTCTCAAGGCCTCTTCTCTGACCCACATCATCTTCCTCAGCCCTATTCAGTGTGACTCTTACAAAATACAACAGGAGGAAGAAGATTGACTCCCAAAGGAAGTTATGTCCATGTAAACTGTTTTTGAGCCAATTAGAAAACAAAAAATTTATGAAACATAAATGACTCAGTTACTTCTAGTGTTAGCTCTATTCAGTAATCTCATTTTATGCCATTTCTTCAGATTAAAAATTTAGAGAAAAATTATTCCATGTAATAATTTTCTTTCTCAATTATTAAACAGCAGGATATAATACTAATTGTTTCCAAAATAAAACTTTTAAATGCATCTCACCTGACTGTGCCAGCTCTTCACAGACAACTCAAAAGTGTTCCATGGCAATGTTGTATCCAAATCAGAGCAAGGAGATCTAGTCTAGAAATCTGTACCTTGGAATTCATTAAGTGCCATGTTATATTTGTAATAATATATAAAAATAATAGAAGCATTCCTATAAAATTCCTATAAAATTAAACACTGAGTTTTGAGTATGGACTCTTATAGCAGCCTGTTTTGGAACTTTTACTATAGATCAGGCTGACCTGGAACTCACAGAGATTTGCCTGCCTATACCTCCCACTTGCTGGGATTAATGGTATGAGAGACCACTGCACAGCTCTGGACTGTTCTTTGTAGTATGCAATTCTCTTTACAATTGTATAGCATACATATCTGTTTTCAGGATGCCTCAGTACTTATATTCCTATTTCTAATGGATCATAATTCCATACCCAAAACTATTTGTCTTTTTAATGCATCTCTGTCATGCTTGCATACTTTGTCTAGAACACCATTGTCCAACTTTTTGAAATTGTTCTTTTCCTGCTCACTGTTAAAATCTACCGTCTCATGAAAGTGACATTTAAATTACTTTCTCTGTACCTGAAACATCACTAATAAATCCATTATAGTGATGTTTTATACTATCAGGCTTATTTATACATATGTTGCTTTCTACTTTTAAGAGCCTTGAAGTAAAAGAACATGCATTATTAATAACTTGCTCCTCCAGCGTTTTGTAATATGATGACAAATAAAATACTTTGACATGTTTCTTCCAAGAGTTATCTGAGATCAAATGTGCCTATGTGAATGACTCTCTTCTAATAAATAGAATGCAACCACAATAACAACTGTAACTTGTTAGTCTCAGTCATAAATAATAAAAATGTTGTGACCTGGAAGTAGATTCATCACTAGTTTCATATGAGGGAAGAAAAAAAAACTAGGGGCCATTTTGGAATTGAGCTGTAGCTATAAACTACTTTGTCAAGAAATAAAATGAACATGTTAAAAGCTTGCAAGAAACACTATGTAAAATGTGATGATGGTGTTTAAAAGTAAAAAAAAAACAAAAACAAAAACAAAAAAAACAAATCCTACTAGAAATTTGAAAAAACAGAATGTTTCATGTATAATCAAATGATTAGCAGGAATTACAAATAAAAACAATGTTAGAGAGTAAAAAATTGCCAAACAAGCTTGGATATGGAGCTCCAGAGCTTTCCAAATCAAATATTGATGAAGCCACTTGGATTCTTCCTACAAAGTTACAAGAGAAAGATGAAATACTCTTGAAACACTCAATTGCTCTGAATTTATTAATGTTTGCAGCTGGAAACAGCATCAAGAAATATCCTCTATAAAGAAAATAAAGATCAGAGTTATAGAATCCTTTTTAAGACAAAGGGACTTTTTTATGAATCAAGTCATATTTTTTATCCATGTATCCCCTTGTTCATACCCCCTTCCCCCGCCCACCCCATCAGTCACTCTCTCTTCTCTCCATCACTTTATGGGAGCAATTCATCACATCTCTACATCAAAGTATGATATGACTGAGATAGTTTTAAGAAATCCTTGATAAACAACTAACAAAGAAAATCTTTTAGACATCATACAGATATTTTGGTGAAAATTTTGTCATACTAAGGTCTACAGGACAGCCATAAAATTTAAAATAATTCTATTTGCAGAAACAATACCAGCTTGACCTAATAGAGACAGTGTAAAACATCTGTGTTTCTGGGAGTGCAATGTTTACTTTCATAACACTTATTGGCATATGATAAACTACCTATATGTTTTAAGATCACACTGTACATCATGGAGCTTACATTTTGAGGAACAGATTTACCTATTAAAATCTGGTGAGGATTCGAGTGTCATGTCAAGGAATTTGTCTTTAAAATAACAAGCATAGCAACTAGACCAGGATTACCTGATGGTAGTGACCTATCTTAGTTTGAGTCACTCAGATTATAAACCCATAGGTAGTTATTGAATTAGTCAGATGGATTTAATAAACGTCATCAATTGGACTATGCTATTAAGTTTTTTGTTAATTTATTATACAAGAAGAGAGGAAAAGTACAAATTTTCTCTATCACATTATTTGAAACATTGTTGTGGTTTGCTAATGTCTGTTGGAAGATAAAAGTGAGCTATTCATTTGAAGGCAAAAATACAAGAAAATAAAACATAGAGAATAATATTCCAACTAGTTTAAAACTTTGAAATAAATTTAATTTCATACTTTAAATGTAGAGGTTAACAGTGACACATTTAAAAATGTCACATAGTGACTAAAACTACAAAAATAATTTGTAGTTCTACAAGGTCCTATGAGATCTGCATGGAGAAAATGCTATTGATTGCCTTCCCTGCAGTGGACACTGCCAGAAAATGTACATCTACTGGTGCAATAATGAAATGACTACTCAGATAGTAATGAACTCTCTGATTCAACTTAAGTCCTATCTCACAAATAAGAACTCATGCTTAGTATTATAATCTGGTCAGAAGTTCATAGCTAGATAAATTATAGACCGAAGGGTAAAACCTATTATTGTTCATTGCCAAACAAATTTATTATCAAATTTCCCTCTATATACTTTGTTATATCCACACATTATTGAAGTTCTTGGTCTTTGTCAGAGAAGCTTCTTTTTATGGTGATCTCTGTTATAGACATTAAATAAGTGAGTCTAAAATGTCTATGAAGGAGAAGTACATTTTAGTTAGTAACTTGTAGTGGAATTATGCTGGCAATGCAAATATTTGTCCCAAATATGGATTTAATAAAAAGCTGATTGGCCAAAGGCAAATAGGAAGTGTGAGCGGGGCTACCAAGCTAAGAAAACTCATGAACATCTCAGAACAGACACTAAACAGATACCAGATGATGCCAGAGAGCAGCCACAGACACAACAAGGAGATGGCAGCAGACTCAGAGTAAAGAAGCTAAAATACTGCTCTGAGTAATGGTACCGAGCTGGCACAGCTGAACAAGATGAGTTGAGTTCAGGTGAAGGAGGTAGCAAGTCATGTGCCTGGGCCCTAAGTCAATCAGTGTAAAATAATATAAGCCAATGTGTGATTATTTGAGACTAACTGGGGCTGAGAGTGGAGCTAAACCCAAGTGTATTGACCAACAAAACCATCTTTTCTATGTGTTAAAAATATGTTTGCAAATATTTTCTAACATGTTATTGGCTAAGACAAAAAAATCATATACTTAATTCATGACAAAAATTATTGCAAATAATTATCCTGTTATCATTGTTATGTTTTCCAATCATTTGTTTTACTTTGGCCTCGAAGTTATTCAATATCTTAAATGCTATTTTATGTCTTTTAGCTTCTGGTCTTTATAAAATTATTCAAAGCTAAAAGCATTAATGTTTCTTGTTTTTATTCTGTCTGTGTCTAAGTAATATTGCACTATGTCCCCCATATTCAGGAGACATCTTCCTGCCTGGTGAGTCCTCTACACTAATCCTCCAAAAGATATATGAAAGTTAAAATTACTAAGGTCAGGTGTATAAATCCAATTGTAGTAACTTGACTGAATAATACTTGATTGGATAAAAATGGCTCATAAAAGTAAGATTTAACAGATTTGAGATTGACTGTTTACTCCACTTTTTTCTTTTTTTTTACATTCAGATATTTGATATAGGCAAAAAGAATTTATTTTTTTTTCAATTCTATTGGTTGTCAAAACCTTTGCACATATAGGCAATCTCTATTTAAGATATCTAAGTTTGCTCTGATGTCTTAGTTTTAGGATTATTGGATGCATGCACTCATTTACTCTAAAGCATAACCATTTCACATTCTGGATTTATAGCATAGTCACAGCTGTCAGATTTTTGTTGAGATTGAGAAGATCTTATAAATGCATTTCATAAATTTGTAGAGTACTTTGGATCCCTTCCCTGTGTGACTTCTAACTACTTGACTGTGACACATATAGTCATGAAATGCATTTATGATATGAAAACTAGAACAGCCAATGCTATCCCAAGACTCTGAGAATCCTTCATTCTTCTCCTGGCATTCTCAATGACTCCCAAGACTCACAATTTTTACTTGAGCAGTTCTCACTATGGGAACAGCCCTGAATTCCTTTTAGCCTAGTAATGTCCAATTAAACAGAGCTAATTCTTTTACTGCCCTAAGGACACATGCCAATGTTGAGCTTAAAATGGGTCCTATTACAGGCTTAAGATGCTGGAAATCTTACTACTGGTTTTAAAAAAGAGTGATAATTGGTAAGATCTTAGTGTTCCTATTTAAAAGACATGAAGCCTCAG
Organism: Sigmodon hispidus; assembly: GCA_004025045.1. Taxonomy (NCBI): domain Eukaryota; kingdom Metazoa; phylum Chordata; class Mammalia; order Rodentia; family Cricetidae; genus Sigmodon; species Sigmodon hispidus. The sequence continues at coordinate 113,339 of PVIH01002852.1, forward strand.
ATAACCTCAAGGACTTCAAATGTTACTAAGAAAGTGACATTTACAACTCTTAGATTCTGAGTAAATCAAATAAATAAATAAATAACAAAATTAGGACCCAGTTTATAACAATCCACATTTTGAAAATATATATACATACATATTTATGGGAAGAATAAGAGTATGCTTATAGTATTGCCTTTATTTTAATTGTTGTGTTAATGGAAATGCATCAAATTAGGTGTTTAATCCTATATCTTGCATTCAAGTAAAAGGTTAGTTCTTATAAATATTTTGTCTTGAAATTCTTACCACAGAGAAAGAGTGAAACTATTTTGTCATCATCACTCATTTCTTGGAAATAATATCTACGGCTTGTACATTTGACACCTCACACCCTTTACACACACCCTGCCTCTGAGGGACCTGACCCATTTGTAATAGTATGTGAATGACCCCAAATCTGCAATAACTCACCACTTCTATGCCCCATCTGAACAATTTTCTATTAGTAAAATTTATGTTTTGACTTAGAAAGAAAATGTTGTGATATCTAAATTTTCTTATACAGTTTAAGCCATCTTTCTACATTTCTTATATAAGCATCTATTATACCATATAGAAAAATACTTAAGCAGTTAAACATTTACTCCAATTTGTAAGCTTATATATTGAGACAAAATATTAAACCATATATGTAACAAAATTATTAAAATATGTATATTGTTTATATTTAAAATATAAAGAATTAGCTACACTGTTATCTATGAAAAACGAGAATCTCATAATTAATATATAAAGGGGATTGTTATTTTTACTTAAACTCTCAAAAGCATGTGTCTGATAATATGTTGTTTGTGGAGAAACTCTCTAAAAATTCAAAGTCTACTTCAAAATTGAGTTATTATAAATGCTAAAATACTGCACCAAAGATTAAAAAGAAATGCTAGCCAGAGGCACACACACACAAATAAAACACCAACAAACAAAGCCAAAAAAGCCCCAAATACATAAATCTGGTTCAAACTGACCATGTGTAATCCAAACTTAATTTATATAACATTATATAAATTTATAGATTTAAATGTTTTTAAAACTCATATTTTTGTATCAATATTAATGATGATGTAGGATAAAATAATATTATTATAGGCAGTTGTTAGAAAATTGATATTATTTGTTTTATATTTTATCTTATAAATCACTTTCCTGATGATCACACTTTAAATAATTAATTTTTATTATTTAAAAAACATCAGCTAATTTTGTATCACTTTTATGGTTCATTTTTCTAACACAGAAACAGAAAACATTCCCTGATAGGTAAAATATCTATAATTCTTTTTGCCCAACTGAGAATCTTTGGAACATTTCAAATTTATTTCCTGTGAATACTATGATGACTAGTTCAGAAGATGAATAACAACATTGTTATTAAGTCATTCATGTAATGATGGAAAAATCTGATTATAATGAAGCCACCTTAAAGCGATTACAATGATACAGTAGAGGAAGTGAAAAAGTCCTTTGTATATCAAGAACTACAGAGAAACCAAGTGTGACTGAGTGGTAATTAATATTTTAAAATGTAGAGACAGAGAAAGCATGGTTTTCTTTCCTGACTCTACTGTGAACTGTAGACTGCTGTGTTTTATCTTTTGCTATATTTGCCACAGCTGTCCAGGACCAGCATGTATGTGTTTAACTCTAACTACTGCTACTCAGTTGAGAAGTGAAGGGCTTCAGGTAGTCAACTAATACAGCAGTTTTGTGGTGATAATTAATGTCAATCATAGATAGTCAGAATAAAACTTGTCTTTCAAGTCCTAGTGGAATTCTTTTAAAAAAAAAAATCTATGTCTCATAGAAGCATATATGTCATCATTGAATTTGTGTGCTCACATTAAAAAATTCTACATCTATATATATTTAGATATTTTATTATTCGATCATAGCTGTTTTCATCTTTTGCCACAGAAAGTTCTAGAAAGGTCAGTTTAAATATTTAGCCTGAAGTAAAGAGCGCTCAAAGATTTAGTAATCAAGGGAATTCCCCAGGATCATTTTCTACATACACCACCTCTTTGCATGGTAATTTTTCAAACTGATAATGTTATAACTGGATGATTTCTTGATCTCTCTATTCTCTTGGGTATGAGTCATAGTATAACAGAATAAGTGATCACATAACTGTATTAAATGATTAAAAATAGTTTTGATAAGCCTCAATTCATCTGTATAACCCTTCCTCCTTTCTTCACTAAAGATATATTATACCAATTGGAAGAAACATTCTGTCTCTTTGAAAGCAGAGAACAAACAAGAATACCCATTCCCAAGAATTACCAATGAAGAGGCATAAATACGTAAACTTTACAAAATGAATAAACATATATGAGTACACTTTCATGTCAAATACTAGTTAAGAAATGAGAAAATATCTTTTCTCAAAATGGCAATTTGCTTTAAAACTTTTACTACTTAAAACAACATTCAGAGAAATAAATGATATTATGATATTAGTTGAACCTCCCTTTCTGTTAAGAAAGCTATTGTTAATAGAGCAGAAGTTCTATTAATATTGTGATGCATTGACAGCAACAAAAGTTTAAAACTTTGTATGTCCAACCTGATTGTTGAGATACTGAGCTACTTACTCTACTGATAATAATAACATAACCCTTTGTGCAAACCTGCAAAAAAAGCAATATCTCAAGAAACCTCTTAAGCTAAGAAATTAACAAAGGTCAAAAGAGGTTACGTTTTACACATGCCAGAGAAGAAAATATTTAAAGTAAGCTTTAGTTAGTATGTTGCCAAAGGCTAGTTAGTGTGGTTTCTAAACTGGACTGATTGGGCATACAAAGCAAATTAAGTTTTCTACATCTAACTGTAGATACAAATAGAATATGGTTATACATCAAAATCTGTGTTTGTTTTGTCTATAAACTCAACTTATAAATTATTTTACATTAAGGCTTTAAGTATATCTTTAAAAGGGGAGAAACATATTGTTATCACCTAGCCATTATGTAACAGAAAAATTCAATGTTTCTTTTCTGACATATACATAAAGTATTTAGGTTAATGGGCCAAAATCAGTATGGCAAGGAGTCTTTGTGGCTAACAGCTAAGTATTTTTCCTTCTGAGAACCAAAGTCTGTTTCCATAATGTCTCCTGGCACAAACACACACCTTATGGAACACTAGCTCCACATGATCTCGTATTAGTTTTGGCTTTTGTATGTATGGTACCTGCATGTGTGGAGAGAGAGAGAGAGGAAGAGAGAGAGGGAGGAAGGAAGAGAGACCAATACAGAGAGAGGCAGAGTGAGAGGAACACAGAGAATTACACAGATTTACACCATTAAAGAAAACATTAAAATGCAGGGTGTGGAGCCCTGTCCCAATGGATACATCTATAAAATACTCTATACCTAAGGCTCAGAAAACATTGTAGAAAAGGGGGAAGACTGTCAGAATCAGAGTATCAGGGAGATTGCTGCAAGATTGTGTCTTCTAAGAATTTCAGAAACTACATTTATAAAGTTATTACGAACATGACTGCCTAAACATAGGCTGAACAAGGACAACCATAATATTCATATTAAGTTTGAGAGGAGAAAGACTGCAAATCCTCAACTCCACACAAAGAAGTATTGAATACTGAGAATGGAAGAAGTAGTCTTGTATAGTAATGGCCACATCAATTGGTTACCCAATACCAAATAATCATTCCTGAAAACATAAATGCAAGTATCATGTTATAGACTAAACAAGAAATATTTAGGAACACATACCTGTTTCCATATTTATATATGCATGTTATGACAATGAAAAAAATGTTGTAAATTTGAATAGCAAAGAGGAATGTGGTAATATTTGGGGGATGAAAGGAAAGAAGGAAATAATGCAACTATATTGTAATCTCAAAAATAAAAGTAATATAAAATATTATTGTACAATAAGGATTTAAAACTTGGTTGCAAAATTAGAGATATCTATCCACATTATTCAACTGAAGAGAAAGATACATTGTAGAATAATTAAATAGCTTTTTAAAGTTACTAACACACACACATATATATATATAAATATATATTAGTTGCCCATTTCTCAAATATTACAAAAGTACTCATGTAAGATATTATCTGTCATTTATATTTATTTTACAAATAACACATAGATTTGATTACAGGGCAAAAATTAATGTTTTAAGTCATAACAATAATAATTTTTCATTCAATACTCTTTCTGTAGAGTTTTATTTAACATTTTAATGATATTTTTGTTTAATTTCTGTGTGTATTTTTGTGAATACAATATTTGTGTGTGTGTGTGTTTGTAGAGGCCCCAGAAGGCTTAAGATCCCCTTGAACTGGAGTTACAGGTGGTAAAAGTCACTGGATATAGGTGCTGGGATTCAAACACATACCTCCAGAACAGTAGGCCCCTTTATTGCCAAGTCAATTTGGACCTTATTTTATTTTACATTTTATTATGAAATTTTTTATATTACCATAAAAGGAGAACACTTTTATGAAAGTATGCATAAATATATATCCATATACAGACATATGCATATAAATATATGCATGCTTTGTATAAATACAGCATATAATAGGTGAGCAGATTTCAGCACCCAGACCTGTTTTGAAGGAATAAACACTTTAATTTTGAAAGTATGGAAAGAAATTTAAGTATAAAATAAAAGGAAGCACTATAGAAGCACTATAGACATGATACAGTAGTTTAAATAAAGACACATACATTTTATGCAAAATACATACTTATTATGTATATCACATTGATAGGAATAATATTTTGTTTTAAATAATTTAAAAATATTTTTTAGATTATACAATCATTTTAATTATTTTTTTCATTTCCTAGCTCCAAACACTCTAATATACTCCTGCTTGCTGTCTTTCTAATTCATAGCATTCTTTTCATTGTTATGCATATATATATGCATATCTTATATATTCCTAAATATAACCTGTTGACTCTATGTAATGCTACTTGTAGAACTGTTTTCAGGGAAATTTAGCACTGGTTAAGCAATTGTTGTGCTCATCTCTGGGAAAGGTATTTATGCTTTGATTAACATTCCCTAGTGGTTGGTTTTGCTTTGTGTAGGGTTAATGCCTCAAGGGCTGTTTAATGTCCATGTTCACATGTTTATTAATGTCTTCATTGATCAGTTCATGTTTAGGCAGTAATGATACTTTAAAGATATAGTGTTAATAGTACCAGGAGCCACAATGTCACAGAAAACTCTCTGATTTCTAGCTTTTGAAATGTTTCTGCCTTCTTTACTGTAATATTTTCTCAGCCTAGATTTGGGGATGTTTTATAGGTGAAACTGGGCTTTATCACTCTTCGGTTTTGTTCATCTGTTTGTTTTTATTTTTGGTTTATTTAGTGGGGGGGGTTGTAGCTATTCAGTAGCAGTCTGTCTGTTTGCAGAAAGAAGTTTCTTTGATTAGCGGTAAAGGTAAAGACTACACTTTCCTGAGGGTATAAAGAAAATTGTCTTCATTGTTGCTAGGAATAATGCTTGTTTAATAACATAGTTGTTAAAGATTCACTTGTAATATCTGTGATTTTCCTAGCACCAATTAATTAGATTTATCTTTATCAAAACTTGGAATAAAGCATCCATGGGCTGACTCAAGGAAATGCTCTCCCAGCATCACAATGAAGCATGGACATTGTTACTGAAATATGATATTTAATAACTAAGAGGTATACTAGTAACTGTGATTCTCAGGATTTCACTGGAGGAGTTTTGAAAACTTAGAATGTTCCAATTTTGATGATGCCCATTAGTACCCACACCTAATTTTGACACTGAGGTCAGAGGATTGCTTGAGCTCACAAATATCATAGCATCTGGACACATGTTCCAAATATAAAATGTTTTTTAAAAACTTAAATGTGGAAAGTTGTGTTCACAATAGTCAAACAAGTTGGTGACTGAATATAGAAAATTTAGACTGCCAAATTTGAGGTCATTATAATTTAATAAACTTATTTTACAGAAATAGAATAAAAACAATTTGATAGTAAGAAATATATCCTAAGATGAATTTCCTATAAAAAGATAATATAATTTGCAAAGATATAGCTGAAACACTGCTGTATTGAAGAACTAAACAGTGTGTTAGAACTGGAAAAGAGCATTAAAGTTATAAAGAAAGTCAGCTGAAAGTTTTCTTTAGGAAAAAGGTGATAATTGTTTCTAACAGTCTGTAAATAAAGTGCTATCTCTATAGAAATATCATAAAAGCAATCTTTCAATGCACTCAGTCATTTTGTATTTCTTTGAGGGCTATGTGTTTCTTCTTGTGATATGAAAATGAGATAACTTGGGTTTCTTATAAATCAGTTTTGGCATTGAAGAGTATGTCAGAGAGTAAGACATGTAGGGAGCCATATCTTTCTTAGGTCACATGGCACCTCTAAGAACACTAGAAAGGCTTCAGAAATATGTACTCTAATCCCAGCTCTGTTTAAAATTAGAATAGCATGTGATTCATTTAATGTTTTCAATACTTAGATGTTATTTTTACATGAAAAAATTAGAAAAAATAATGTAGATAGTTCTCTCAAACTATAATCTTTAGTAAATTACAAAAGTTAAGCCAGGAATTGTTTTACAAAGGATGGTGTTGGACTTTGTTGCTTAGTAAGTTTGGGTATTTTTTTTTCCTGGAACGTTAAATACAAAATAAAAGTTAAACAAAATTTAAATATACAATGTTGTGAGCTTGTAACAATGCATAAACATATATAACCATCACCCAATTTTTGTATGATGTTTTTGGCCCAGACTTCGGGGCCTAACCCTGAGAATTTTACCCACTCATAGCCCCACTGCCACTTAGCACAAAGGCTTAAATAATTTTATGCTGATTGGCCTATGGCTCTGACATATTGCTAACTCTTAATTCTTAATCTAATCCACGATTCTTCTTTGGCCATGAGGCTTGGTAACTTTTCTCAGAGCAGCATAGTTGTCCTCTGCATCTGCTGCCTTCTCAGCTGGTCTTTTTGGCATCTCTGCTCTGCTCTTTCTGTTCCAAGAGTTTTCCAGTCTGGTAATCCCACCCACACTTCCTGTCTGCCTCCAGGTAATCAGTATTTTCATGAAACCAGTAGGCAGAGCAATTATTTACAATGTAACAACATAATCCTCCTACACCCAATCAAGGAAAGAAAATACTTATCCCACTCGAAAGTATTTTACCTTTTAACATTTGGAAGTTTTGAGTTACTTCTCATTCTTCTTCAGATGATAACAACCTGATGTATTCTTAAAATTATCTAAAAATCAAAAGCTGAAAAATGGATTTAAGGTCATACCTCCATGGAACCAAACAATTTTGAAGTTTGTCTTCAGTGTTTGAACAAGAATTTCAAGTTTTCTTACAATGCTTAAACTCTGATGACCTTAGCATGTCTTCGATATTAATTAATTACCATCTACTCCCTGGAAATACCTTTATAATTTGACTTTGTTTTATTACCAGGCATGTTTCTCCCGTATGCAGGTGTACATGCATAGATATATATGACTTGCACCTGTGTGCATGTATGTGTGGATGCCAGATGACTACACCAGCTGTCAGCTACTAATCTTATTATTTGAAATGGCCTATATTTGCAGCCTGGCTATCTCACTTTGATTATATAGCTTGGTCTACTTCTTCAATAAGATTTTTACTGTGTGATAGTTGACCTACCTTCTTCTTAAGGAAAAAGCCTGAGATGTAGTGATACTTGTTTCTCCTCTCAGATTAAGATCTACTATGGCTCTCAACATACTGGCTAAAATCTATTGACTCTCTTTTTTGTAGCTTTATTGTTGCTTACTTTAATAATGCATGTATGTCATAAATTATAATAAAAAGATATAGATTAGTCCTTAAAATATTTTCTAGTATAGATAAGAACATGTACATAAAAATAGCACATGGGTCTCAGTATTTTCTTTATAAAATAATAAAAATTTCTTTTTATAAAATCAACTAAATGAGCTACTTTGCATGCAAGACACTTTTTCTAGTGATTGTGTGATCAAAATTTAATAGAAGATAAATCAACTGTATTTGGAATTTAATTGTGCAATCCTAAAATGAAGGGAAAGTTACAATATATGTCAGAAATAATAACATCTATATTTTCAAAGTGTGTCACAAACTCAAATGCATGGATTCATTTTTGATAGAAGTGTTTCATAAATTTATATTATAATTAGGAAAGCTAAGAAGCAGCACCACCTATTATAATGTTATGATTTACTAAAAAGAACTACAAAGACCTAGATTGTAATGACATATCTGCCATTTTTATATGACTCATCCCATCAACACAAAAATTGTTCCAAAAGCAAAACTTACCTCTCTTGCTCTTCTGTGAAGAATTAATAGAGATTTTTAAGAAAAATTATTAGTTTGCTTTGACAGTCTAAATACATAATTTTCTGGAAAAAATGGCTTAACCAGTGCTTTTCTTAAATCAATTTATACCAAATGTAATTACTCAATTAGAATTACTTTGGGATCATAAAAATGTCTCTTTTAAAATTACAACATCAAAAGTACAACAAAACTCTCCTCAGATTAAAAAAAAATTAAATACTTGCAAAATTTAGAGGGCATTTTTTAAATCTAACTATGATTCAATACTTCTTTCCTGCTTAGTTGATATGGAGTTTCTTTTGATTTCTCTGAATCCAGTGAATGGACTATGTGAAACTGCCTGGTTCTTACGAGAAGCACAGGATTTAATGACTGTCTTCAGGATGCTCAGGTTTCTTTGATGAAAACAATTTTTAAAATAACAAATTATTGAAAAATTTATGCTATATGGCAGAAGTATTAAGGTAATGGAATGTTTAGTATCAAATTTAGTAGAGCAATGTTACACCTTCAGCATTCAATTTATAAATATTATTTGGCTTTGAATTTTCTCCAACTTCTTAATGCTATGATCTTTATTCTTCTAGTGCAACCATTTGGCAAAGGCTAACACTGGAGCACATCTGTGCTTACAAGGATCTCTACAAACAACACATGCTGAATTTAGAAAAACATTTATTTTTTTTTTGTTTATTAAAATGTCTTTTCTTACCTGTCTGTCTCTTTCTCACTAAAGGCATCTCTTATATTCAGTAATCCACCCAAGGCTGATGTAAGGTAAGAGATATTGATAGGTAAGAAAAACCATTTTTTTTATGGTTACAAACACTTAGACACACAAACTGGTAAGCTGCAAACTCGTTCCTTAAAAATAGCAACCCAGAAAAGAGTAACTAAAGTGAAATTTGTTAAAAGTTAGTGACAGATAACATTGGTACCTCAATGCATATACCTTCAACATAGTAATGTTACAACTATAATTGGCATGTAAGATGTGAAGAAAGGGTTAAAAACCTAAAGTTCTCAAGTGGACAGGGAAGCTCTGGACAAGAAATTTAAATTCACTGACACCATCAGAGGGCTGCTCAACTTTAGATACTTCTGATAGTATAATCAACACACTTCTACGTGTGGCATCTACCACTCTGAGATTATAGGATACCATCCCTATATATAGAATCCTCCATTCCTCCAAGGTTCTTTTATCCTTTCTATAAAAACTCTAAGAGAGCCATGACACATTTGCCAAATCTACTTCTGTGGGGAGCATGTGTCCCTTTTAATCACTTGTTATGATTAATAGAACAATTCTGCTATTGAAGATAAATATCTTACTTTTATTAGCCCTACCAATCTTGATCTAATGATAATACACTTCCCACTAATTTTGAGAAAACCTTCAAGTTAAGGGGCATATACCTTTCCAAGAAGAGTTACCAATGGGAGGTCAGATGAAAGAGAAATCATTTTAGGATCACCTAGAGAATTATACTGTCTGTTTTTTGTCCTTCAGAATTTTACTTGTTTTTACATAAGTCATGGACAATGAAACTACAAAGCTATAACTTAATTTCTAAACTTAATTGTTAACAATTGTTAAATATTTGCAAAGCCAAGTGAGTATATGTGTTACCACTTTATCATACATACATATACATATACATATACATATATATATATATTATGGAAGAGGAATAATCAAGTACATCTCTCATCCCTACATTTCAATAAATGTTTTTCTCTACCTCAGTTTCTTTATTTTTGGTATATAAAATATCATAAATAAAGAATCATTCATATATATTCAGGCAAATATATGAATTTTCAAAATCAGAAACTAAAGGTTTAGAACATTCAGAAAAATCTACAAGTTAACAGACAAGACTTTTGAACACCTACCATCTACAGTGAACTGTGCTGAGTCCAAAATGAAAGATCTGGAGGATAGGTGTCCTGCTGCCTCCCTTTGTCACACACCGTCCCATGCGATTCATCAGTCTGTCTTATGCCTTCATCATAGATCATGAAACCGAATTTGACTGTGTTTGTAAAAAACATATAAAGAAATTTTTTTCATTGTTCTATGAATAAAATTGAATAGCAATTACTTACATAGTATATAAATTTTATTTGTTATTATAACTCACCTATAGGTTATGTATAATATTCACAAAAGCATGCATACATTGTAGACAACTGCCATGTTGTTTTAAAGGGACTTCAATTTCTGTATTCACAGAGAGGCTTGAACCAATCTTTTATATATCTGTAGGGAAAACTGAATACACTAAATTATTAGAATAGTCCCTTTGCTCTATAATGTCTTTAAATACTTTGGCTAGTAATATTTCCACTATTTTTCCAATAAAATACTACATTAATAATAATTTATTAGATGTGAGGAAGTATAAAAATATTTCTCCAAAGTCTTATAATTTATAGTGCTAGATCATGTGCTTTTGCTTTCTTTATTCTCACTTCTATTACTTTGTTCAACAGGCTAACCTCATAAAAGGGTGGTCCACATTTACCTTTACATCATCTATTTTTCCATCCTTCATCCCATCTGTCATTTGGCCTCCTCATTTACTACAATAGTGGTCTCAAAGATCTTTAGCATGAACAGGTCTCTACCTATCTCATAAGTGATTGGTTTTTGCCCCTGTCCTTGAAACCTAGCTGCTTTAATTTTCATGAAGTCTTTACTTCTCTGAAGTCTCTGAAATTCTTCAGCCATCTTTTCTCTTTCATCTTTGCTGGATTTCTGCCACCCTTACATGTGCCCCACAAAGCTCTTTGAAAACAGTATTTTCCAGTTCATACACAACTGTTCATTATCTATCCTTATCCAGCAGCATTACTCATGATGATCAAACCTTGTTATGTATTCATATATATATATATATATATATATATATATATACACACATATATATATATATAAAGTCAGCTATTTAGATAATATAATAGTGCAACTGAGAATTGAAGAATGCATAGGAGATTTTTGACTTAAATGTAGAAAACAAGGATGGATTAAAAAAAACTATTAGGAACCTATCATATTTATAGGGGAAATAGTGAGGATTATCTAATATAGAAAAAGATATATATTACAGATAAGTTTATTTTGAGGAATATTAATTAATAAGATATAGGATTGATGATATGTAATAGTAAGAAAGAATATATAGTACCCTTAGATTTTCTTACAACTAATACATTATATGCTTTATTGTTAAGTTTCAGAATTAAGTGATGAGAAAATTAAATTAAAAAGTAGGTAATATACTCAAAATTATATTGAATTGATATATGTTGGTGGTTTTATTTAAGGTATTAAATTGAATATCTATTAGGAAGTTGTATATTCCCTTGCTAACTGAACAGCACATATTTCTCTGAAAGCATAACTATAATTCACTTGAGACTCAGAATTTAAGCTAAAATTTTAAGTTAATGTTACCAAATATTCCATTTTTAATAAAATAGATAACAGATCTGTGGGTACAGATCGTGATCACTGATTTGGTTCTATTGATTCACAAGTCTGTTTTCATGCCAGCATCAGGCTGTTTTTATTACTGTGGCTCTATAGTATAGCCTGAAGTCAGGGATGATGATGTCTCCTGAAGTTCTTTAATTGATCAGGATGGTTTTGCCTATCCTGGGTTTCCTGTTATTCCATATGAAGTTGAATATAGTACTTTCAAGATCTGTAAAAATTTCTATTTGGGAATTTGATGGGGATTGCATTGAATCTGTAGATTGCTTTTGGTAATATTGCTCATTTTACTATGTTGATTCTACCTATCAAGAGTCATAGGATGTTTTTCCATTTTCTAACAAGTTTTTCAATTTCTTACTTCAGTGCTTTAATGTTATTAAACAAGTCTGCAACTTTGTTAAGATTTATCCCAGGGAATGTAATGCTACATGCAGCTATTATAAAGGGTGATGTTTTCTTAATTTTATTTTTAGCCTTTTTACCACACACATATGAACACTTGATTTTTGACAGAGGCCAAAAATATTCAATGGATCAAAAAAGATAGTATCTTTAACAAATTGTGTTGCATAACTGGACATTCATATATATAAGAATGCAAATAGTTTCATATATATCACCCTGGACAAAACTCAAATCCAGCTGGATCAATGACCTTAGGATGAACCCAGCTACACTGTACTTAGTAGGAAAGAAACTGGGAAATACCCTTCAATGCATTGTCACAGGAGACCATTTCCTAAATGTAGCACCAGTAGCACAGATATTCAGAACAATAATTAATTAATAGGACCTCCTGAAACTGAGAAGCTTCTGTAAAGCAAAGGACCCAGTCAATATGATAAAATGATGTCAGCCTACAGAATGGGAAAAGATCTCCATCATCCCTACAAGTGATAGAGGACTGATCTCTAAAATATATAGAGAACTCAAGAAACTAGAGTCCAAAACCTTGAATAACCAAATCAAAAAATGGAGTGCAGAACTAGAAAGGGAATTCTTAGCAGAAAAATTACAAATGGCTGAAAGGCACTTGAAAAAGTGCTTAACATCTTTTGCCATCAGAGAAATGCAAGTCAAAGCATCTATGACATACCACCTTACATCTGTCAGATTGGCTAAGAACAAAAACACAATGACAACCTATGATAGAGAGAATGCAGAGCAAGGGGGACACTACTCCATGTTGGCTGGAGTGTAAGTTTATAAACTGGAAAGCAGTATGGTGGTTCCTCAGAAAACTGGGAATTAATCTCCCTAATGATCTGGCAATACTACTATTGGGCATATACCCAAAGAATACACATTCTTACCCCAAGGGCATTAACTCAACTATGTTCATAGCAGCATTATTTGTGATAATAACAACAGGGGAACAACCTAGATGCCCATCAACTGAAGAATGGATTAACAAACTGTGGTACATTCACAAAATGAAATACCACATATAGCAGTACCAAGAAAATGACATCCTAAAATTTGCAAGCAAAATAATGGATTTGGAGAATAACCTCCTGAGCAAGGTAACATAGGCACAGAAAGATAGACATAGGTTCTACTCACTCAGAACTGGATTTTAAACAAAAATCAAAGTATACCCAAGTTTAAAATCACAATCCCTGAACAGCTTGGGATCAAAAGGAACTTAAGAGAGACATATAGGGATCCCCCTGGGAGTATAAAATAGAGATGATCTCCTTAGCAAATTGGGATCATAATGGATGAAAAACAAGAAGAGGTAGAAACAAATAATGTGAGAGAGAGATGGTTGAGTGAGAGGAACAACAAAGAAGGAGAAGAGACAAATGAATAGCAAAATAGAGGAAGTCACTGTAGGGTTGTAAAGAGGCTGGGTGCTAGGTGGAGTTTATAGAGAAAGTAGCATATAGAGTTAAAAAGAACAAAATTTATATTTTAGCAATTAGAAGTGGATGTAAAGTATTATGTTAAAGGGCTGTAAAGATGTAGTTTAAAGTACTTGCCATTCCACTAGGGATATGCTTCAAGACTCCCAGTAGATGCCTAAAATAATAGATAGAAGAAACCTACATGTTTACTATTTTTTTTCTACATATTCTGCAGTACCACCAGAAGGTAACAGATTTAACACATTCTACTATGTTTTGTGCTTGAATCCCCCATCACTTCTTTATACTTTATAGATACTTTAACATAGAGATAATCATATGTGTTGGGGCAAATAGATTAAAAGTTGATGTACCATCAAGTATGTAATACAGAATTGGATATAGTGGGTAAAGGACTAATTTATAATTCAGAATTGATGATGCCATTGTGTAGATGTCCTTGTGTCTCATTACTTTGTGCATAGGTGGTTGTTCTGTGTAAAAGGTTGTGGAACATTTAGGAAGAAGAGCATGATTAGAAGAATGGAATACCTGGTCAATTTACTAAAGCAGTAAGTTTGAGGATTATAATATAATGCTACCCCTGTTACCAAATCCTTTTCTCCTTATTGACATTAGAGTTATGAACATAGCCCCCATGGCTCATGTTTTCTTCAACATTACTGAGTTAAACATTATACACCATGAGCTACAATAAATAATTACCTCAATTAATTGCTTATGTAAGGCATTATAAAGACAACAATAGGAAAAATAAGTAATACATAAGGAATAAATTGTTTATAAATAGTTTATTTCTTGGATTTTTAATATAATTATTTAGGGCTACATTATACACATAGTGTTCAAGTGAAAATTATATGTGGGCAGGGGGGTAGGTGCTTTGTATGTGATTCTCCTGAAGGTTTAAAGTAAAAGAAGAGAGAAAAATAATATAATAACTTGTAGTATATTTTTTTGAGGCAGGACCCTAAAAGGCCATGGCTACAATCACACAAAGTAGCCTAAAACTCACCAGGCTGGTCCCAAACTCACAAGTGCCATCATTCCTTAGCCTCCTAAAGCACTAGCATTGTAATCACATGTTATATGCTACATGCAATTTGTAGGGGACATGCTTTTTTAAGATGTGAGGAACTTAATGTTTTGATATAGAATGAGTGAAAACATGTAGCTAGTCCTATAAAGGGTGAGCAAAGCCTTGTGAGAGTGTGCTCAGACAGGCTCTTGCTCTCTAAAGAACCTTCACTGAGCTTGACTTACTCTGTGGCCAAAGTGTCAGCTCCTGACTAACTCAGGCCTTCCTGCTCCTGCATCTTACTCCCAAAATAACCTTGTCACTAACAAAGTTTAGTCATTAAATGCATCTTCATTTTCTGCGACAAATTCTTTTGTTGGTAATATCTTTCTCTTCTTCAAAAAGTTTAAGAACAAATGAAGAAATAGAAATTGTCTTTCTTAAATAGGTGATCCATTATTTTGTATAATATTTCCCTTTTTTACTACTTTATCTGATTATTTAAATTTCTCTTAGACTTCAATTTTTTCTATATCCTCCTACAGATGATTAATTTTTTAAGATGTTATAAACCAACTAGCTAGTTAAAATTTTTAAATACATATTCTGGAAAACTTTTTTAAAGTTTATTTTTCCTCTTCAGTTATCTTAAATTTATAAATTTACTTTTGAATCCCCAAATTTTCCATTTCAGTTTCACTTTATTCTTAATTGTCTCTAGCTCATTTTTGAAACAGTAATTTTGCAAATAAATAACTAGAAACCTTGGTCTGATTTAACAAGTTGTCATATCATAGTGTTTAAAAGTTATTTGACAAAAATTTTAAATCACTGAAGAAAGAAATTGAAGAGGATATCAGAAAATGGAAAGCTTTCCCATATTCCTGAATTGGTAGGATCAACATAGTAAAAATGGCAATTCTACCAAAAAGAAATCTACAGATTCAATGCACTGCCCATCAAAATCCCAACACAATATTTTTTGGACCATGAAAGAGCAATACTCAATTTCATTTGGAATAACAGGAAAGCCAGGATTGCCAAAACAATTTTACTCAACAAAAGAACCTCAAGAGGTATCACCATCCCTGACTTCAAGCTATACTATAGAGCTACAGTAATAAAAACAGCCTGGTACTGGCATAAAAACAGACTTGTGAATCAATGGAATGGAATTGAGGATCTAGACGTTAACCCAAAAACCTATGAACACCCGAAATTTGACAAAGAGGCCCAAAAAATTCAATGGAAAAAAGATAGTATATTTAACAAATGGTGTTGACATAGCTGGATGGAAGTGTGTAGAAAAATGCAAATAGATCTGAGCCTGTCACCTGCACAAAACTCAAATCCAAGTGGATCAAAGATCTCAACTTAAACCCAGCTACTTTGAACTTGATAGAAAAGAAAGTGGGAAATACACTTCTATGAATTGGCACAGGTGACCACTTCCTAAATATAACACCAGTGGTTCAGACACTAAGACCAACAATCAATAAGTGGGATCTCCTGAAGGTAGGAAGCTTCTGCAAAGCCAAGGACACTGTCAATAGGACAAAACGCCAGCCTACAGAATGGGAAAAGATTTTCACCAACCCTACAAGTGATAGAGGACTGATCTCTAAGATATATAAAGAGCTCAAGAATCTAGAGCCCAAAACCTTGAATAACGCAATCAAAAAATGGGATACAGATCTAAAAAGGGAATTCTCAGCAGAGGAATTATGAATGGCTGTAAGGTACCTGAAAAAGTGCTCATCATCTTTAGCTATCAGAGAAATGCAAATCAAAACAACTTTGAGATACCACCTAACCCCTGTTAGATTGACTAAGATAAAAGGCACAGATGACAGCCTATGTTGGAGAGGTTGCAGAGCAAGGGGAACACTTCTTCATTGTTGGTGGGAGTGTAAGCTTGTTCAGCCACTTTGGAATGCAATATGGCAGTTTCTCAGAAAATTAAGAATCAATCTCCCCAAGGACCCACCAATACCACTTCTGGGTGTATACCCTAAAGAGGCACAATCACACTCCAAAGGTATTAGCTCAACTATGTTCATAGCAACATTATTTGTAATAGCAAGAACCTGGAAAAAACCTAGATGTCCCTCAACTGAAGAATGGATTAACAAACTGTGGTACATCTACACAATGGAATACACTCATCAGTAAGAAAAATGTTATCCTATCAAGGGTAGAAATACAAATAAGGTTGCTACACATATGTTTTCTTTGTGTTCATCTTTCCCTCTGAATTTTTTTCCCATCCCTGTATATCCTTATTCAAGGTCTCTTCCCCCTTCCCCCTCCCAACACATCTGGTCATTTGTCTTCTCTGCAACTCCCCATCCCCTCCCTGGAGCAATGCTTATGATTCTTATCCTCTGTATAGTTATTGTTAACTCTTCCACACTTTAAATTCTTTTTTTCTGTGTTTTTTTTTTGATAAATACAAAATAAAGAAGGAAAAAATGTAAAAAACAAAAAAAAAAGAAAAATGTTATCCTAAAATTCACAGGGAAATGGATGGAATTGGTGAATATCCTCCTGAGCGAGATATCACAATCTCAGAAAGATAAGCAGGGGATGTACTCACTCATTAGTGGTCCCTAAACAAAAAAACAAGTAAAAAAGCCAAGCATGCCCAAGCTGCAAACCACAACCACTGAACAGCTTGGGATCAGAGACACCCTGAACTGACCCTTTGGATCCCACTCCAACTATAGGAACACCTGACTCACTCTTGAGGGAGGGGGCACAAAACTGGTTTTGCCAGGAGGGGAGACTGATCCAAGCATTATTGGGTCATTGGGACCATAGAACTGTCTGCTCCCTGCCCAGGGAGGGGATGGGGAGTTGCGGAGAAGAAAAAATGACCTGATGTGTTGGGAGGGGGAAGAGACCTTGAATAAGGATATACAGGGATGGAAAAAAAATTCAGAGGGAAAGCTGAACACAAAGTAAATATATGTGTAGCAATCTTATTTACATTATCACCCTTGATAAATTAATCTTATAATTTTTACCTTTTTTATAGTTATTGTTAACTTCTCAGCATTTTAAATTCATTTTACTGTTTTTCTTGATAAATACAAAATAAATAAAATAAATAAAAAATAAGTTATTTTTCAAGATGTCATTTTTTTACTGCTGAGTGATACTTCATAATGTAAATGTTTCCCATTTTTAATCCATTTCTTAGTAGATAGGCATGTATGTTGTTTTAAGGTTCTGGCTATTATGAATAATGCTGCTATGAACATAACATGACCTTTTGCTATGAATGTGCATTCTTTGGATATATGCCTAAAAGTGGTATAACTTGATCATGAGGTAGGTAGATTAATTCCCAGTTTTATAAAAAACTGCCATACTAATTTTCAAAGTGTTGTAAAAGTTTATACTCCCACTAGCAAAGGAGGAGTGTTTCCCTTACTCCACATCCCCTCCACAATAGGCTGTCATGTGTTTTTGATTTTAGCCATTCTGACAGGTGTAAGATAGTATCTCAGAGTTGTTCTGTTTTGCTTATCCCTAACATCTAAGGATGTTGAGCAATTCTTTAATTATCTTTTAGCCATTTTGAGATTCTTTTTGACAAATATTTGTTTAGATTTTTCCTCCATTTTTCATTGGATTATTTGGTGTTTTGATGTCTAGTTTTCTAATTCCTTTATGTTTCAGAGATAAGCCCTTTGTCAGATGTAGGTTTGGTAAAGATTTTTTTCCATTCTATAGGCTGCTGTTTTTGTCTTATTGAACATGTTCTTTGTCTTAGAGAAGCTTATCAGTTTTAGGAGGTCTCATTTATTAATTGTTGTTTCTAGTGTCTGTGCTACTAGTGTTATATTTAGGAAGTTGTCTCCTGTGTCAATGCATTCAAGTCTATTTCAAACTTTTTCTTCTGTCGAGTTCAATGTAACTAGATTTATGTTGATGTCTTTTATCTACTTGGACTTGAGGTTTGTGCTAGGTGATAGATATGGATCTATTTGCATTATCCTCCAGTTATGACAGCACAATTTGTTGATGTTTCCTTGCTCAATTTGACAAAGGGGAGAGAAGCTTGGCCCTACTAAAACTTGATATGTCAGACTTTGTTGACTTCCTATGGAAAGTATTTTCCTCTTTGATGAATAAAAGGGGCAGGATAGGGTGAGAGAATTCTGGGAGGTGAGTGGGAGGAGAGGAAGGAAGGTTAATTCTGATTGGTATATAAAATAAAATACTTTTAAATAAAATAAAATAAAATTATTTTATTAAAAATAATTATTCTTTAATAGTTAGGAGTAAAAAGCAATGATATTATGAAATTTGCAGTCAAATAAGTGGAACAAGGAACTATTATCCTAAGTGAGTTCACCCAGACTCAGATAGAAAAATATGGTATGTAGTCATTCATAAGTGAGTATTAGATGGAAAGCAAAGGTAACAAGTCAACAACCCACAACCCCAGAAAAGCTAGCTACCAAAAAGGACCCTAAGATGGATGCATGAATAGCCTTGAGAAGGAGAAAATAGATGAAATCTACTGAGGAAACTGGGGTAATATACTGAATGGGATGGGGGATGAGAACATAAGGGAACAGGATGGCTGAACTGGAGCAGAGACAAAGTGGGAGACCAATGAAAGAAAGATTTTGATAGAGGGCATAATCATGGGGTTTTAGAGAAACCTGGTGCTAAGAAAGTTCCTAGGAATCCACAAGGATGATTTCATCTTAAACTACTAGCAATAGTAGGGAATGTGCCTTAGATGCATTAGTGAATACTCTGTTATCATACAGCCTTCATCCAGTGACTGTTGGAAACAAATGCAGAGATCCACAACCTAGCACCTTGCTAAGTTCTAGAAGTCCAGCTGAAACAAAGGAAGAGGTGTTATATGAGTGAGGTGTTTATGGTAATTATGGGAAATCTACAAAGACAAAGAAACCAAGCTAGTGGGAACTTACAAACATACAAGCTAGTGGGACCAACAGCTGTGGAGTCTGCATGTATTCTAGGTCTTCTGAATACATGAGACAACTGTGTAGCTTGTTCTGTTTAAGGGGTCATGGCAGTGGGATGAGGACCTATCCCTGGTGCATGAGCTGACACTTTGGAGCCCATTATCCATGGTGGGACCCCTTTCACAGTTATCATGAAATTTGGACCTGCCTCAGCTAAATGTACCAAGCTTTGCTGACTCCTCAGGGAAGCCTCACATATTCAGAACAGGGAATGAAGGGTGGGCTGGGGGGAATCTTGGGAGAATGAGGAGGAGGGATGAGAAGGGGACCTGTAGTTGGTATGTAAAATGAATAAACATTTTTCAATAAAATTAATTTTCATTTGGATTTCCACTGCTTTGAACATTTAGTTAGTAAAGTCAGCCACATGCATGTCAGAATTTTCTTTCTGTGTTTGTTTAGCTAATAAGACTATTTTTATTAATTTTCCCACTCTATCCTTCTACATAATCAATACATGGGAAAACACACATGCATACATCTTGCTCTTCTCAAGATGATCAGATTATCTACCTTTATTTCCCTCTATTTGTAGATAACACAGGTAGCCACAACTTCAAAAGTAAAAGAAGCTGGCTTCCAGAATTGTACCTCTATGTTCAAATATCCAACATTGTTTATCTGTTTACTTCAAGGACATTCATGCCTGTAGCACAATTATCCATCCACTGATATTAAGTATTTTGCCTCAACTAAATTATTGACTTACAGAATTGCCATTTCATCTTTACTTTCTTAAAGCAGATACCACAATACCTACCCACCTTTTCATATTCAAACAGATATATATCTCTTTTGATAAATTAGTAGCTCATAGAAAAATTTCTGGTAAATGACTCTGTATATTGAAAGTCCCTTATTGGGAATTAGTTCTCAGTAGTCCTCCAGATTAAATGACAATTATGTTAATTCATTCTTCAGTTGAGGGACATCTAGGTTGTTTCCAGGTTCTTGCTATTACAAATGATGCTGCTATGAACATAGTTGAGCTAATGCCTTTGGAGTGTGAATGTGCCTTTTTAGGGTATATACCCAGAAGTGGTATTGCTGGGTCCTTGGGGAGATTGATTCTCAATTTTCTGAGAAACCTCC
>PVIH01002852.1:134338-149519 GCA_004025045.1 Sigmodon hispidus
GTCTCTAAACAAACAAACAAGAAAAAAAGCCAAACATGCCCAAGCGGCAAACCACAACCACTGAACAGCTTGGGATCAGAAACACCCTGGACTGACCCTTCGAACCCCACTCCAACTATAGGAACACCAGACTCACTCTTGAGGGAGGGGGGACAAAACTGGATTTGGCCAGGAGTGGAGACTGATCCAAGCATTATTGAGTCAGTGGGACCATAGGACTGTCTGCTCCCTGCCCAGGGAGGGGATGGGGAGTTGCAGAGAAGAAAAATGACAAGATGTGGTGGGAGGGGGAAGGGACCTTGAATAAGGATATACAGGGATGGAAAAAAAAATTTCAGAGGGAAAGCTGAACACAAAGTAAATATATGTTTAGCAATCTTATTTTCAGTACCACCCTTGATAAGCCATGCTTATGATTCTTATCCTCTTTATAGTTATTGTTAACTTTTCCTCATTTTAAATTCATGTTACTGGTTATTTTTGTTAAATACAAAATAAAGAAGAAAAAATGACAATTTTGGACTCTTGGGCTGAGATATTAAAAGGTAGTTTCCTTTGAATATGATATTTCATTTACAAAATTAAGAGAGGATATGAATATGTCTCTAAGGAGATACATTTGTTTATGAGTATTTTATAGATGAAAGGAATGAAATAAGATCATACATGCTGCTCCTCAAACATAAGCTATTCAATGGTAATTTAGGTAACACACATGAGTTTAACTGAGGTATTATCTGGGCAAACAGAGCTGAAACTCAAGAGTTCCTATGAAATGATCTGGCCAAGGAAAGATTTGTTGTGAAATGCTGTTTCAACAGACAAAAAGGTTTGTTTAGCCAATGCTCAGTCTGTTTAGCAAGTCCACACCCCTGACAATGTTTTGTTGTTGTTTTTTGAGTATTTGTATGTGTTTAATTGTTTGTGTGTTTGTTGCTTGGCTCTAACCTGGGAGGCAGCAAAGCATTTCCACATTGAGAATCTGCCTGTCACACCTTGCACTCACAGATCTTTCTGACTTCCAGTTCAGATTCAGAGATCAGCTAGGTGAAAATCTTACCTTATTTATATTTGCATTCATTTTCTGAAAGATGATAGACTTAGGTGGTTTAGCATTGGTTCGGGCTCCTATCTTCTTTCTACATCTGTCTATCTACCTTCTCTACTTCTAAATCTCCCCATTTTCAAAACTGTGGTATGACATGAAAGCTTGACTTTATTTGCCTTAGCAGTCAGTCTTCTTGAGTATTTCTCCTATAGTTGTGCATACTTTACAACTTCTTATCCATTATTTCTTAATTCCCATATTATATTTTCAGAATTACTTTTCCTGTTTGAATCTTCCTTCCAAGTGGTGGTATTAAAGGCATGTGCCACTGCTTCCCAGACTAATTTTTTTTTGTGTTTCTTGAAAGTAGGATGTTAAATTACAAATGTTGAGATATATTCTTTTCACTCATTGTATTTAAACCGTTGTTAAATTTTTATCAAATTATTGTTTATGGATCAAATCTACTAGTGAAAATCTTAAAGATGATTGAGAATATTTTAGTGAGGGACTTAACTATTAAGAATATCTGATTTATAAAACAAAAGACTGTATTAATTATGACAAAAAATAAATTCAGAATTTTATCAAATATTTGGCTTAAAATGTATTGGTATATCCTTAGTCAAGAAAATTATCCTGTATATAACTTATTTTTTCCTTAATTACATTTTTACATTCAAAATTACCAAAATGATCAGTGCACATTATGAGCAAATTACTTTCCAACTTCATTTTAATTAATGGAGCTATTTTTGGAGATAGCAGAGCAATGGCACACACAACTCAAAGAGCTGTGATATTTCTATCGCTCTTCCTTTAACTAAAATGATTTTATTTCATCTGAATTTAGTAAAATCAGGGCTTACCAAGCTTCCAACTTTGTATTCTCAGCTTTATGTTACAGAAAAAATTTTGTAGCTGAGTACATTAGGGGTTTATAATGGCTAAGCCAGCAGACCTTTAGCCATCGTTATAGTGAAGGGCATCCCGAGCTGAGAGATCATGCTCACAGAAAAGCATCCACACAGATATCTTCAAGCTAAAAAGGAACAAGAGCTGCTGATTGGCACTTTGTTACCTGAATGGTTGCCCACTGATGAGGAAGAAAGGACATTAGGGATGATTTTAGTCTAAAATCTTGCCATTGCCAAACTAAAAGCAGAGAAACCTGTAATGCCATTTGTAAAATACCCTCAGAATTATAAAAGCTTACTTTCCAAATGCCAGAACATATTCTTTCTTCTACTTATTACTGGTAAAATACCCTCTTCATCACTGTAGCTCCTGTCTTGTACTATTAAAGACAAGTAAGGAATCATCTTTATTTATATTCAGCACTTTTTTTGCTGGCCTTGGTGCAAGAATGCAAATGTGTTTTATTAAAAATTGAAAATATTGGTTTTACTTTCCATCAAAATGAAAAGTGGAGTCTCATTCTCATCTTTATTCTCCTGTTCTCAGCTCCATTCTTCTTGCATTGTCCCCCAGACACTGCTATTAACAGATAGGCTGCACTCCCAGAGCCTTTAAATTATGTCTGCCCTTGGTGACCTCTCAGTCATAAGACAGTAACAGGAGGCAAAGGACTTTCAAAGGACAGCAGAGGAGATGCTGCATTCTCCTGAGAATAAACCTTTTTCTCCATCTTGAGTCAGAATGACTCTGAAAAATTTATGTATGTCTTATCATCCTGCAGCACATGGTTCTTAGAAGTCAAGGAGGGCACTCTACATGGAGGAAAGCTCACAGCCCCAAGTATTACTCCACAGAATCCAACACATTGTTGAAAACAAAGGTGGCAATGCCTACTCTGGATGGAATTCCTATAAAAGTGTGTCCTGGCTGCACAACAGGCTTACCACTGAAGCTTCCTGCCTGGTTCCCATGAGTACTTTTGAAAATAGAGAATAGGAAATCATATAGCAAGATCTGGCTTCTCAGGGTTGCATGGTTTGTAATTTTAAGGTCAAATTACTTTCAAAGAGGCTTGTTAAAGCGGTTCTCACTGCTATTAACTGGGGGAAGTGTCTGACCTTTGTAAGTACAACTCAATATTCATATTGTGAAAGGGGTATAGGAGTAGTTCACTGCAGTTCCATGGAGATACAGTTTGCCCCAGGCACATTGTAACTAGAGAAAGGAAGTTGGTGGACATCAAACACTTCTAAGTTAAATCACAAGATGGTTTTACACAGCTTGTAATTTTATCCAGATATAGTTGTAACAGTGCCTACTGGTCACAGTAAATGGCGACAGTGTCATTTCAAAGTAACAAAGAGCTAGAATGTGAATGAAGCCTGATAAGTCAGCTCTTTCCCTTTTGTCCTCTGAGGTGGCCTTTCCCCTCAAATATCCCATCTCTGAAGGCAATCACAAATGGACATCATTATTTTAATGGTTATCAGTGATTTTTTTTCTCTATGTAAGATCAAATACTGGGCTGAAATTTTAATCAACTTGACAGAGAAGATTATAGATTTTGCTTTTGCTTTTCTTTTTGGCTTTAGTTCCAATAAAATTTTAACTTCAGTATTATTTTTAGTGAGGCAATTGTCAGTATAAAACTCACATACTGAAAATAAGAAAAGCGGCTCTAGCATTCACCATGTGACTCATCTAGTAAAGTTGTTTGCCATTAATCCTGGAGCTACGTTCCTGGAACCCACATTGGTATTAGGAGAGAACTGATGCCTAGAAAACCTAACAGGAGGATATACCCCACCACTCTTCCACATACCACTTAATGTTTTAAAAAAATTAAAATAAGTCAGACAAAGGACCCCTCACTGTTTGCTTTAATTATGATTAGCTTTTTTAATTTTGTAAAATATCACTAAATTTATAGTCATAATTAATTCACAGTCATAATAAATTATATTGCAGGAAATTTTTAATTTCAATGTACCAGTAGCCTTATTTTTTGAACATTAAGCATATAATTCTGTTACTCTTTTAATCAATACATGTGATATCTTGTTACTTACAAAGGTAGTATATGCTGAATGTATTAATGTGTTTTCTGAAACATTTCTATATAATTCTTATGCTGTATTTTGAATTTTTTCTTCTCCTTGTTTTTATATTCCTCTGATTTCCATGCAATTTTTTCTTCAATCACCCTTTTTCTATTTCTATATATACTCTATCTGCAAATAGAAGAACAGAGGAAATCTTAATAATTACCTTACTATAGTGGGAAGTGTTATTAGTTCATTAACTCTAAAATAGTTTTGATTGTATTTGATAGAACTGAGCAAACATCTTAATTTATTTGTATTCATTTCTCAAGTTGGAAAAACAAGATGTGGTGAAGAATAGTGGGAGAAATAACACTATCTAGTCTGGCTTTATTTTACATACATACATATACATTATTTTGAAAAATAATTGAACAAAGATAAAAACATATGTGCAAATTTGATTCATGGTAAACCAGAGGAATTGGTTCAAAATGCCATTCCAGGATTCTGAATAGAGAACTAAATTGAGGCTTGGATTAGGCCAAAAGAAAAAGAACTTTTTTGTGGGTTTATGTGTATGTATGAATGTTTCTATAAAGCTTTATTGAGGGTTAATACATTCTTTATGGTCCTTTCTTCCATTGTGGTGGTCATTTTTCTCAGGAACTCACACTTCCTTTTGGCACATATGTGTATCTATACATTTTTTTAAATGAACTTGAGCACACAGTCGTCTTTGAAAACCTTGAGCAGTGTTTTCCATGCCCAAGCCAAACACCTTCTGGATCGTGTCTGTAAAAACTTAATCTGTTTGGTAAGGCCTTATGGCTTCCCTCACTGAGCTCTTTTGCTCATATAGTTGTCTTGAATCTTCCTTTACTGAAGCTTATAGTCTTAGGGCAGTTCAAAGGTATGGTGTTAAAATTCAATTTTGAGACTACAATGAATATTAGGAGTATTTATTGACAGATCTATTAAATACATATATGTATGTATATATATATATAAGGTACAGGTGTATATGTCATACACATATGTGCATATTTATATATGTATGTATACCACATGTTTTATAACCATATGATTTGAAATTATGTAAAAGTGACATGGATGAAGTAATAGAGTCACTTAAAGGACTTTCATGGCCCAATTTAGGTCAAAATATTGTAATAAACAAACACTGACAGAAATAACATTATTCCACACCAACAATTTACAGACGCAAGTTGGGTCTCATAAGCATATAAATATAATATGTATATGTTGGTCCCACCTGGTCCAGCCTGCCCCCACAGCAGCCATTTTTATAATAATCACTCAAAGGCTTAATAGTAATTAAAAACTGCTTGACAAATGTCTCGGGCTTATTACTAACTAACTTTTTCAACTTAACTCAATCCATTCTTAATAATCTATATTTTGCCATGTGGTTTTCTGGTAGTACCAGTTCTCTCACATTGTGCTTTTTGGACAGTTCATAGCATCTCACCTCACTCTGCTGTTCCTCTCTTTGTATCTCTTCTTGGATTTTTCACTGTGTTGATAGGTAACTAGGAGTACTGACATCATCCTGTAATTCTTAGAGAGGTTTTATGTGTCCCATTGGCCAATAATTCAAAACACCCAAAGTGTTCCTTATACTAGGGTTTTTGTTTTTTAGATTGTAATGTCTGCTTGCAGTATTACATCCCACTAATAAGCTATCTCTACAAAACATTTTTTATATGTGTGTATATTTTATAGTACCATATTGTGGAAGATATGATGTACTGGAGTTAAAGAACATGGCATGGAGGCATTGAGGTGATATTTAATTGGAAGCTTTATTCTTACTATTCAGTGTTCAAAGTGCTAAAAGATAAAAGTAGTCATTAGAATCACCCATCTGTGAATGGTGTACGCTACAAAAAGCACACCTTACAAGATAATCCTATTTATTCAGTAACATATTGACTGTTATGGTAATAAAAATATACATTCTGCTTGGATCAAAGGACAACTTGGTGAAATGGAATGTATGCCTACTACTATTAAGGAGAGCAATAACCTATTTATACATAGATCACAGGGGAGAACCACATATAATTATTTATCTAAATTAGTGTTTCTAAACTTTCTTAATGCTATTACTCTTTAACATGGTTCCTCATATAGAGGCGACAATAAAATTATTTTATTGCTACTTCATCACTATAATTCCCTTGTTATGTATCATAATGAAATATCTGATATTGTGACCCACAGTTGAGAACCACTGATCTTAATGAACATAGTATTAAGATGATGCCTAATGACTTATTGCTATACTTATAGATGAGAATCTTTTCATCTCCCATTAAAGAAGTTTCTTATTGTAGTATAGGCCAACAAACACAGAAACCAATTGATCAACTTTCAGTGAAGAAAGGACTATAAAACATTTGTCCCTAAAACACATATTCATATAATAACCTCCCAAATCTAAGGAAACTTTGTGAAAGGGGGATGGAAAGGTTGTAAGAACTAGAGGTGATTGACAACATTAAAGTACAATTGTCATTTTTTTTGTTGTGTATACAACAAGGCTAATGTGTACCCATATAAACTTTTTACCATTGTGACAGCATGCATAAAACCCACACAGGTTCAAATCCGATAGAATTTTGACAAGGAAGGGTAACATAGACATATAATCCTACTCTTATCTGAAGAGCTATTTTCATTGGAAAGCTGCTGGGAGAGGAAGAGCCAGTTTTCTTTAATGAAGTAACCACTAGTAGGCTGTCCACACACCAGTATAGACCCCCTTTTGAAGATTAGCAGGGCAACACATACTGGAGAAAGAAGAAATGTAAATTGGGTAAGAAAGGATGGGATATTGAAGAACATGGTAAGGGAAAAAGTTAAGTGTATGAGGGCATTTCAAAATAAGTTGTATGGAACTCACAAATTGTGTTCCAGTAAGGAAATGAGCAGCATGAATGGGCATTTTTTTTTATAGATGGGGAGATCATAAGAGTGGATATGAAACTGAGAGGAATGATAACTGAGTTTGATGGAAAGCATGATGTAAAATCACCAAATAATAAATAAAAATGTTATGCAAAACAATTAAAAAACAAAAAATTAGAGAAAAAAACAAACTCAAAAGGAAAAAAAAAGTATGTTGCTTTTTGTTTAGTTTGGATAAATGTTTATCTATCTTGTTGACTTTCTCAAAGAACCAACACTTTGATTCATTGATTCTTTGTAAAGTTCTTTTGTTTCAGTTTTATTTTGTTGGTGCAAGTATAAGCTTGTTCATCCACTCTGGAATGCAGTATGATGATTTCTCAGAAAACTGGCAATCAATCTCCCCAAGGAACCAACAATACCACTTCTGGGTGTATACCCGAAAGATGCACATTCACACTCCAAAGGCATTAGCTCAACTATGTTCAAGCAGCATTATTCATAATAACAAGAACCTGGAAACAACATAGGTGCCTTCAACTGAGGAATGGATTAGCAAACTGTAGTCCATCTACACAATGGAGTACTACTCAACAGTAAGAAAACATGATATTCCAAATTTTGCAGGCAAATGGATAGATCTGGAGAATATCCTGAGTGATGTATCTCAAACCTAGAAAGATAAGCAGAGGATGTATTCACTCATTAGTGGACTCTAAACAAACAAACAAAAATAGCAAAAAGCAAAGCATGTCCATGGCGCAAACCACAACCCTTGAACAGCTTTGGATCCGAAACACCTGGGAGTGGCACCTTGGATCCCACTCCCTCTAGAGGAACACCTAACTCAGTCTTGATGTTGGGGTGAGGAAACTGTATCTGCCAGGAGTGGATGCTGAACTGAGCAATATTGGGACCTTGGGACCCCCTGCCCATGCAGGAGATGTGGAGAAGAGAGAGTGACTAGAGGTGTGGGAGGGGGAAGAGACCTTGAATAAGGATGCACACGGATAGAAAATGTGACTTTATTCATAATAAAAAAAGCCAATTCATTTTACTTCTCAATTACTTCATTAATATTTCTCAATTTATTCTACAACAAAGAAACAACAGGACAGTTTCCCCATTCATTTCATGAGACCACAGTTATCTTGATGCCCAAACCACCCAATGAAGAAATAGAATTCCAAAACAACTTCTCTAGTCAACATACATAAAAATACTCAATAAAATACTTGCAAACTAAATCTAAGAACAAATTGAACTCATCCACCATGATGAAGTAGGTTTCAATCATGGATGCAAGGATGGTCTAGCAAATGAAAATGTGTCAATGCAATTTACTGAAAGAAAAAAATCCATATGACCATCTTCTTAGATTCAGAAAGTTTCCTTTAATATAAACCCCTGCATTGGTAAGACCTAGTCTTGTGGGGCAGGGGACAGAATCCAATATGAACCTGCCAGGCACCTGCCAGGTGCAAGTTGTGAGTTATGAAGGGTGAGTATTGGTTAGAAAATTGGAGAGAGAGAAAGAGGCAGAAAGTATCCTCTTCTGGGAAATCTTCTGCTGAGGATAGTGACAAATCTGAAGAAAAGAGGGAGGTGAAGAACAGGCTTATATAGATGAACTGCTTGTCACTTGTTTCTATGGTGATGTCCTGGCCTTGGCTGCTTCCAAAGTCCATGTCTTTATCTGTGACCCTGACACAGTTGTAGGGGTCTATATTGATGTCCATGACACCTGTTACTACTGAGGGCCCTGCATATGTGTAAAGTTGGGGTAATCACCTTTGGCCATGTCAGTGTCTGAGAGATGTGCCCTGACAGGGGCCATGTCAATCAAATAAGTCTATGCTAAACCTTGGGACCATGATTTTACTGGGCTGGACTGATGCCAGGAGTCATAACTGGGTTCCTGGACCAATTGCTGCTGGGCACTGAATTGCCCTCACGTTGCCAATGATGTTGGTTCAGAGGCCCAATGTCTAGGCTGATACAATGAGGCCATGATGACCTTTGACTATCAAGCTGCTAGTGGTGCCAAGCAGACCTGTATTGTCTGTGCTGCCACTAGAGTTCATGGTATTATTTGGTCATAAACTGTGGCTGTAGGCCATATCTGTTTCCATATCCCTACCACTGCTAATGCCTGTGTTGGTGTCTATGACTCCTATTATCATTGAAGACTGAGCAAATGTCCAGAGTGTGAGCTGCAATCTGGAGATGTAATATCCTTTGAGGGCAATATTGCCACCATGGCCAAGAAGATCTGGGCAATCTGCCTTGCCAACTAGAGTCAAAATGAAATCTGAGCACAGGCTGTAGTCAATGACCATGTCTGGGTCTATGGTTCTATAAAAGCCAGAGTCTATATTGACGTCTAAGATTTGGGCTCCTACCTGTGACCGTGTTGGTATTCAATGAATGTGTTGTTGCCAGCCCCCATATAGACCAAAATTACATTCTCTACCCCCTGGGGCCGTGATGTCATATGGGTCCAAGCTGTGTCTGGGGCCATACTTGGGTCCATGGCCCTTCTGTAACTAGGGTCTGTGTTGAGGTCTGTGGTTCCTGTTATTACCAAAAAGCAGTTAGGATAGGGTTGCACAGACTTGGTCCTACCCATCACTGGTTGTATCACTAGGAAGAGTGTACCCTGTACCTTTCTTGGGCAGTACAGTAGAGTTGTTCCTGTTGGCAGAAGTACAAGTGAGCCAACACTGAAGCATGAGAGTGGGAGAGCTATCCCCATGGTCTATCAAGTTGTGGCATGGGCCAGGGAGAGATAACCCTCTCACCCCTTGATATCTACTGCTGTCAGGAAAAGCTGGTCCTGGGGTGAGATAGCTCACATTGCCCCTCATCACTTGCAGCACTTGGAAGAGAGGTGCCTCCAACTATTCTGGGCAGCACAATAGAGATGACACTATTGACAAAGACACAGTGAATCTACTACCAACCCTCACACTGTTGACAAAGACATAGGGGATCTACCCCTAACCCTGAAAATGATCATGGGAGATCTGGCCTCATCCATAATTTGCTTTACAGTATTGTGGGTGAGGGAAAGAAAACCTCAACCCCTGTTCTTCATAGCTGGTGTAAAATCTGATCCTGAGGTCATGAGAGTGGCAGAATTGGCAATGTCCCCTCACCAGCAGTAGCATTTGAGGGAATAGGCCTTGTTACACTCTCAGGTAGCATGGTAGAGCTGGCTCTTTTAATGTGGGACAGGTGAATAGACCCAGAAGGTATGACAGCAGGAGAGCTTATCCTGCCCCCAAGTCACATGAGAGAAATATGTCCAACCCTACCCTTGCCACCTGTAGCAGACAGGAGAGCTTGCCTTGGGGAAATGAGAACAGACGAGCTGGTTCTGCCTATCACTAACTACATAAATTGGGAGAGCAGGCCCTGCACCTCACCTAGTGACAACAATAGAGCTGGCACTGGTGATACGAGTGCCAGTGAGTCAGACCTGCAAATATGACAGCAACAGATCTGCACTGACTCATTGCTTTCTGCTACATTTGATGAACTTGCTGGAGCAGGGCTGGAAAGCTCACTTATATGTCAACAATGAGGGAAAGCTCCTGGGATGATCAATCCAGAACCAGGGCTACGAGTTAGCACACCTCAACATCAACTGCATCTATGAACTCCTGAAGCACATCAAGAGGCATAACCTACAGATCCAAAGCTATCATACCTCCATGACTGAGGAAAACAGCAGGATATGCAAAAGGAACTCCAGAGAGGGCTCAGTATGAATAAGATGGCAGAAGCTAGAGGCCTCAAGGCAGACCAATGACTCATGGCCATAAACACTTATAGTAAATATATATGACATAAAGGGTATACTGTGTTAATCACTGGGTCACATTACAGCTTCCACAATGTTTGTTTGTCATTTATTTATTTGGCACAGGGTAGGTTGTGAGAGCAAAGGGTAAAACTGAAGGGACTGGGAGATGAATAGAATAAGTATGTATGATGTGAAATACACCAAGACTCAACAAGACTCAATAAATATAAAAAAAAAACTGGAAAGATTAGTAATACAAGGAACATATCTCAATAAAGGCAGTCTATATGAAACCTATATCCAACATTCATTTAAATAAAAAAATACTCAAAACAATTTCAGAAAATCAAGAACAGAAAAAGATTGCTTATTTTCTCCATAATTATTCAAAATATTACTTAAGGTCTTTGACTGAGCAATAAAAAAATAGGAGATCAAATAATTACAAATTGGAAAATAAGATGGCAAAGTGTCTTTATTTGCAAATAATATGATAGTATATGTAAGTGACAATAAGGTTCAACCAAGAATCTGCATCTGATAAACTCTTTCTGAAGATTAGCAAGACACAAAATTACCTGACAAAAATCAGTATCCTTCTTACATACAGATGATAAACAGACTGAAAGTAAATTAGGAAAGCAACACCTTTCACAATAGCCTGAACTAATATGAAATATCTTCTGGTAACACAAATTAAGGTAGGGAAAACTTATAGCATAAAAATTTCAACTCTATCAAGAAAAAAGTTAAAGATGACATAAGATAAAATGAACTCCCATGTTCATGAATCATTAAGATTAACATAGAAAAAAAATGTAGCAGAACAAGCTACAGATTCAATGCAATCCCTATGAAAATTTCAACACATCACAGATCTTGAAAAAATAATTATAAGCCTCATATTAAATAGCACACACACACACACACACACACAAGCTTTAACAATTCTAAACAATAAAAGATATCTAGAAGTTATCATTTTTCCTGATTTTAAGGTATATTGCAAAGGTATGGCAATAAAAACAGCCCTTTAACAGGAGAATAGATAAAAATGTGGCACATTTATACAATAAAATATTATCATTTATATGTTTAAAAAATGACATGAAATCTGCGAGCAAATTAATGGAACTAGAAAAATTCAGCCTCAGTAAGAACTGAGATTAAAATATAAATATGGTATGTATTGACTTATCAATGAAAATTAGTCTTTATATATATGTATATATGATAACCACTGAAATCTGCAGAACGAGAGAGGTTATGTATAGAGGAATAGACTAAGAAGGACACATAGATCTCCCTTGAAGGGGAGAAATAAAATAGATATTATTTATGGATTGAGAGAGAAGGGACTTGAATGGGAAGATCAGTTCTAGATGAGAACATATTGTGGAAAGAGACAGCTAGATTTGAATATAGAGGAAACTTCCTTAAATATCTGAAGGCAAAGAGCTCAAGGCTACAACATAGCAAAGTGACACAGTACTTCACTTCTGCATTGATGGCTTCTGGCAGAGGTGTGGATGAGGAAGGACTCATTTTCTTTAAGGAGCTGGCCACAGGGAGTTTATGCTACAGTAAGCAAATGGGCAGCATGAATTGGCATTTTTTAAATGGAAAGATCATAAGAGTTGACATGAAACTGAGAGAACTGATAACTGAGTTTGATGGGGTACATGATATAAAATCACTAAATAATAAGTAATAATATCATGTGAAAATATTAATTAATTATCAAATAATGGGGAAGACAAAGTTCTAACTGGCCATATTAAGTCACCAAACAAAGTTTATAGTACTGGGTCTAAGTTATATTCTGCTGAGTTGTTGGAAAGGGATAACAAGGAAACCCCCAAACAGCCCAGGGCTTTTCAAGAGTTTACTCTCTGCAGACAGAATGTCTCCATTGATGAAAAAGACAAATTCTATTCAACTCATTGAACATTGAAATTTCTAGCTATTGCCTCCGTAGAACCTTTGTTGCCATGTTTTGGTGTACTACAGATGGGAAAGTGTTCTGCAGGCTATTGAAAGAGAAGTGTACATACCAACCCTGCCAAAACACCTTCGGTCTGTCCTGCCTGCAAAATAGGCTAGGGCAATGGAGGCTCAAAACTTGTAGAAATAACAAACCCATGTTTCATTTGTTTTAATTCCCACTTCACATAATAAAACCCATGCCCTACTATGCTGAAATGACCTAAGGTTACATAGTCCAGAGGCTTTGGGTAAATCAAAATACATCGGGCTTTAAAAAAGCAGTGATAACATGGTTCCTAAAGTTAGTGTGCTATACTTAAAAATCAGTGCCTTCTTCAGTCATTATTGGAGAAGCTTCCTCATGCAGCAAATAGAAATAAATACAGAGACTCACAGCCAGACATGACAATCAGAAAAAGATCTTGATACACTCATTTTTAATAGGATGTTTCCACTAAATTCTTTTCTCAGAACTTAGGGAATCCCTTGGAAAAGGAAGTGGAAAGAGATAAGAACCAGGGAAACAGGAGACACCTAGAGAAAAGAGCCTTTTGCATCAACTAAGTAAATCTCATATTGACTCACAGAGACTGAAGTACCAAGTACAGGGTCTCCAGAGGTCTTCATCAGAATTTCTGCATATATATTATAGCTTTTGTTTCTGTTTTTATATGTGACTCTTGAGAGTATGAATAAGTAAGTCTAACATTTGTGCCTTATTTTGGTTCTTTTTTTTTCCTTTTTTTTTTTCTTCTTTATTTTGTATTTATCAAAAAAACCAGTAAAATGAATTTAAAATGCTGAAAAGTTAACAATAACTATAAAGAAGATAAAAATCATAAGCATGACTTATCAAGGGTGATAATACAAATAAGATTGCTACACATATATTTACTTTGTGTTCAGCTTTCCCTCTGAATTTTTTTTCCATCCGTGTATATCCGTATTCAAGGTCCCTTCCCCCTCCCACCACATCAGGTCATTTTTCTTCTCCGCAACTCCCCATCCCCTCCCTGGGCAGGGAGCAGACACTCCTATGGTCCCACTGACCCAATAATGCTTGGATCAGTCTCCAATCCTGGTCAAATCCAGTTTTGTTCCCCCGCCCTCAAGAGTGAGTCAGGTGTTCCGATAGTTGGAGTGGGATCCGAAGGGTCAGTCCAGGGTGTTTCTGATCCCAAGCTGTTCAGTGGTTGTGGTTTGCAACATGGGCATGCGTGGCTTTTTTTCTTGTTTGTTTGTTTAGAGACCACTAATGAGTGAGTATATCCCCTGCTTATCTTTCTGAGTTTGTGATACCTCCCTCAGGAGGATATTCTCCAAATCCATCCATTGCCTGCGAATTTTAGGATACCATTTATTCTTACTTCTGAGTAGTATTCCATTGTGTAGATGTACCACAGTTTGTTAATCCATTCTTCAGTTGAGGGACATCTAGGTGGTTTCCAGGTTCTTGCTATTACAAATAATGCTGCTATGAACATAGTTGAGCTAATACCTTTGGAGTGTGAATGTGCCTCTTTAAGGTAGACACCCAGAAGTGGTATTGCTGGGTCCTTGGGGAGATTGATTCTTAATTTTCTGAGAAACCGCCATATTGCATTCCAAAGTGGCTGAACAAGCTTACACTCCCACCAACAATGGAGGAGTGTTCCCCTTGTTCCACATCCTCTCCAACATAGGCTGTCAGCTTTTTTCCTTCTATTGGTTTGAATTGTTCAAATTCAATGTGTGGATTTTTATTTAGATTTACTTTATTTCACTCTTTTTTTATTTTGTATTTATCAAGAAAAACAGTAAATTGAATTTAAAATGCTTATAAGTTAGCAATAACTATAAAGAAAATAAAAATCATAAGCATGTCTTATCAAGGGTGATAATGCAAATAATTTGCTACACATAAAATTACTTTGTGTTCAGCTTTCCCTCTGAAATTTTTTTTCTATCCCTGTATATCCCCATTCAAGGTTCCTTCCCCCTCCAGCCACATCAGGTCATTTTTTCTTCTCCACAACTCCCCATCCCCTCCATGGGCAGGCTGCAGACAGTCCCATGGTCCCACTGATCCAATAATGCTTAGTTCAGTTTCCACTCCTGACAAATCCAGTTTTGTCCCCCCTCCCTCAAGAGTGAGTCAGGTGTTCCTATAGGTGTAGTGGGATCCGAAGGGTCAGTCCAGGGTGTTTCTGTTCCCAAGCTGTTCAGTGGTTGTGGTTTGCAGCTTGGGCATGCTTGGCTTTTTTTCTTATTTGTTTGTTTAGAGACCACTAATGAGTGAGTACAACCCCTGCTTATCTTTCTGAGTTTGTGATATCTCCCTCAGGAGGATATTCTCCAAATCCATCCATTTGCCTGCAAATTTTAGGATATCATTCTTCTTTTGCTGAGTAGTATTCCTTTGGGTAGATGTACCACAGTTTGTTAATCCATTCTTCAGTTGAGGGA
>PVIH01002852.1:149619-176317 GCA_004025045.1 Sigmodon hispidus
AATAATGCTGCTATGAACATAGTTGAGCTAATACCTTTGGAGTGTGAATGTGCCTCTTTAGGGTATACACCCAGAAGTGGTATTGCTGGGTCCTTGGGGAGATTGATTCTTAATTTTCTGAGAAACCGCCATATTGCATTCCAAAGTGGCTGAACAAGCTTACACTCCCACCAACAATGAAGGAGTGTTCCCCTTGCTCTGCAACCTCTCCAACATAGGCTGTCATCTGTGCCTTTTATCTTAGTCAATCTAACAGGTGTTAGGTGGTATCTCAATGTTGTTTTGATTTATTTCTCTGATAGCTAAAGATGAAGAGCACTTTTTCAGGTACCTTTTAGCCATTCGTAATTCCTCTGCTGAGAATACCCTTTTTAGATCTGTACCCCATTTTTTGATTGGGTTATTCAAGGTTTTGGGCTTTAGATTCTTGAGCTCTTTATATATTTTAGAGATCAGTCCTCTGTCACTTGTATGGTTGGTAAAAATCTTTTCCCATTCTGTAGGCTGTCGTTTTGTCCTATTGACAGTGTCCTTGGCTTTACAGAAGCTTCTTAGCATCAGGAGATCCCATTTATTGATTGTTGGTCTTAGTGTCTGTACCACTGGTGTTATATTTAGGAAGTGGTGGCCTGTGCCAATTCATTTCCTTGTTGTGTCTTAAAATTCTTTCCTTTTATAATTAGAGTCAGAAAGGGTATAGAGCTGCAGAGTATAAAAATGAGGAAGAACTGAAGGAGTAGTGTTAGGAAAAAAGTCTGTTTCCAATGAAAAAGAAATGGAGACAAAGAGCAAATGGCCTCACTCTATGTGTTAGTTGATATTCCATGGTTGTGAAGTGATTATCATTATTAAGAAATGTATTTTTTATAGCCTTTTAATGATGGGACCTTTTTTGAAGTTTCAAAGCGTTAGTCCATAATCATCACAGTAGGATGTATGGTGACAAGTAGACAGGCATGGTGCTAGAGCAGAAGCTGGGAGTTCATATCTTTCCTTTTTGATAGGGGCAGATAGACTGACCCTGGGCCTGTGTTGAAGACTATTTCCTTGACTATTCAATGATGTGTTGTATTTATTCAGCTATGTAAAGGTGTGCTGCAAAATAAAAAAGAGAAAGAAATGGAGATGGCGGGAAAACACCATGAGCCATTCAGCCAGACATGAAGGATGCAGGACATACAAAAGAAAAGGTAAAAAAGCCCTGAGGCAAAACATGGACGAATAGAAACAGGTTAAATTAAATGAAAAGAGCTAATCAGACAAGCTTAAGCTAAGTCATAGCATGAATATTCATAATTAATAATAAATCTCAGAGTCTTTATCTAGAAATTGGTTAAGAGTTCCAAGAAACTTTAACAACAAGCTTGGTGTGTAGTTTTAAAACCTCAAAGCCCACTCCCAGTGATATACCTTACCTCACAGGGTCATACCTCCTATTTTTTCTAAATATTTTACCTGTTGGGTTTTTTTTGGTAGACAATAAATGTTTATTTAATTAATACAAGACTATTGAGAATGTCATTGGCAAGGCATATGCATGAGGCTATTATACTTATTTGCCACCCACATATTACACTGGTCATTGAGTGTGTATTGGAAAGTAACATGACCAGATATAAAATTTGTGATATACACCGGTGGTGTACACATCATAATGGAGGCCACAGAGCCTGTCTCTGTGAGAGTGCCTGGAGAGGTTCTCCAGGCTGTCATCTACCAGCCCTCTTTTCAGCAAAAATTGATTTTTTTTCAAGTCATGTATCACTACCTTTCATACTTTGTCATGTTTTCTTCAAGCAGGAAATTAAAAAAGAGCACCCACCAAAAATCTTCTGCTTCTTGGGGGACTATAGAAGGCTCAATGAGATACCAATTATTAGTTTTTTTTTTTTTTTTTTGAACTTTGCTCGATCAGTCTTTCAAGAAAGGGAAGAAAAATGAGACTATCATGATTATTCTCATTAACTAACATACTTCTCTAGTATTTGTGAATGCATATATGTTAACTGTACAAATTCTACTTATTATGCAATAAAAACCCAGAGCCAGATATTGGGGAAAAGCTGGAATACCAGAGAGATGAAACAGAACACAATTAATTCTAACTCAGACAAATTCTCAGGCCAAACAGATTCAATGCTATCTTCAAAAGTCCTCAGCCTGGCTGGTAGCTTCTACAGAATACCTAAATCTCTATGTTCTCCTGCCTTAAATATCTGCCCCCCCCAAGTTGTTTCACATCAATGTTCAACTCTGCATCATAATCCTAGATTTAGGATTTAAGGTGTGAGCTCCTTCTGTTTGGTAATTAGGCCTTGAACTCACAGAACTATCAAAGATGCCTGTCTCCTGA
Organism: Sigmodon hispidus; assembly: GCA_004025045.1. Classification (NCBI taxonomy): domain Eukaryota; kingdom Metazoa; phylum Chordata; class Mammalia; order Rodentia; family Cricetidae; genus Sigmodon; species Sigmodon hispidus. The sequence continues at coordinate 151,973 of PVIH01002852.1, forward strand.
GTGATGGGACAAAGTGTTTGAATCACCACTCAGTCATTTCATGTGATGAGATTAAAGGCATGAGTCACATTCTCTGACCTTCATGGCTTGACTGTGGGTGAATCTGTTTTCAGATATTCCCAGCTCATTTTATTAAATATAAAATATATCAATACATACCTCCTTCTGTGTCAAAATTAAAGTTATAACTTAAAAACTATATAAATAGGTATAATAATTATATATAGTATATACAAGCAATACTTTAATGAGTGATATCCAGTCCATTAACAATTGACAAATTCAAAGAAAATATCCTATCATTTGTTTTATTTTGGTGAGTTCAAATGATTGTATCCAATTTATTTTCTATCTAACTTGTATTACTAACTGAAAACTATATTTTACTGTGTCTCAAATTTATACGCTTTAACCTCTGAGGTAATTTCTTTTGTAAACCTATCAGTAGAAAACTGTAATGATAACTATCTCATTTTGAACTCTCTCAGAGACCTAAGAAGGAAATTATATTAACTATGTGAGCAGAATGTGCAAGTAAGCAACTTTCAAAAATGTAAAAAATGAAACAATTGGCTGCCTGGACAGTAACCGAAGGTTCCTCAGCATCATTTAAGCATCCATGTTTGGCCTGCAGACCTTGCATACCCTACAGACTTCTCTATAAAGCAGGATATTCTTAAAAACCTTCCTACCTTGTCCTAGCAAGGTTCAGCAGTTCTTTTTTGTGTGTCCTGCTTGTCCATTTTGAACATCATACTGTCAGAAGTCAAGACAAGGACACTTGTATCCCGAGGCTAACATTCGGCTACAAAGAATGTCAATTCTATATGGAGTTTCATGGATGTCAGTTCTCTGAATTAGAACGGTGCGGCCAGAAGCAGATGTCTCACAGTCATAAAAAGAGAAAAGCTTTATTATTATTATATGTTAAGTGCCAAATTCTGTAGATCTCTGAAGTGTTTGAAGAAGACATATCCATCTAAATTTTTTTCTATTTGACCTGGAATACATATATAATATAACTATAAGTTTGATTGTAGTGTTTAACTAATAACTGGCATTTGTTAATATTTTAATTACTTGGTAATAATAACTTTCTTTTTATTATTTTTGAATAAATTCTCATGTTTTGTCCATGTATCTTTTTGTTAAAACTCTCTTCACCCTCTCTACTCATCCTGATCACTTTCTCTTCTCCCCTTCTACTCACCTCTTTCTCAGAAAGACTAGGAAGACACAAAGTGGCTTATTCAGCATCCACTCCAGGTAAGTCCGAGTTTCTCATTTTAATATCAAGAGTAGGTCAGGTGTTCATCTGCAGTGGACACAAAGGTGCCAGTCCAAGTTGCTTTAGATCCCAAGCTGTTCAGTGGTTGTGGTTTGCAGCTTAGGTATACTCTGATTTTTGTTTAAAGTGTACTAATGAGTGACTACATCTCTGTTTACCTTTCTGGATGTGTGATACCTTCCTCAGGAGGATGTTCTCCAAATACATTCATTTGCTTACAAATTTTAGGACATCATTTTTTTTTTTTTTTCGGCTCAGTAGTACTCCATTGTCAAGATGTACCACAGTTTGTTAATCCATTCTTCAGCTGAGGGACATCTAAGTTGTTTCAAGGTTCTTGCTATTATGAATAATGTTGCTATGGACATAGTTGAGTAATGCTTTGGGGGTATGAATGCACATCTTTGGGGTACAAATTATAAGTGGTATTGCAGGATCATTGAAAAGAATCCCAGTTTTCTGAGAAACCTCCATATTGCATTACAGAGTAGCTGAACAAACTTACGCACCCACTAACAATGTAGAAATATTTCCCTTGCTCCACATCCTCTCCAGCATAGGCTGTCATCTGTGTTTTTAATCTTAGTCATTAAGACAGGTTTAAGGAGGTATCTCAAAAATGTTATGATTTACATTTCTCTGATCGCTAAAGACATTGAGCACTTTTTCAACTTATTTTCAGCGAATTGTAAATTTTCTGCTGAGAATTCACTTTTTAGTTCTGAGCCCCATCTTGAAATTGGGTTATTTCGGGCTTCAGGCTCTAGTTTCCTGATTTCTGTCTATATTGTAGAGATCAGTACTCTGTCACATGTAGAGTTGGTAAAAATCATTTTCCATACTGTAGGCTGTTGTTTTTGTATTATTGCCTGTGTTCATGGCTTTACAAAAGCTTCTCAGTTTCAGGTGGTTGTGTTTTTGATTGCTGTTCTTAGTGTCTGAGCACTGTTATATTTAGGAAGAGGTCACATGTGCCAATGCGCTGGAAGGTATTTTCCACTTTCTTTTCTATCAAGCTCAGGGTAGTTGGTTTTATGTTGAGGTCTTTGATCCACTTGGATTTGAGTTTTGTGCAGGGTGGTAGGGTTGGATCTTTTCACATTTTTATTTTGTGTTTTATTATGAATAAAGTCACATTTTCTTTCCATGTATATTCTTGTTCAAGGTCTCTTACTCCTCCCACACCCTCCAGTCACTCTCTCTTCCCTACATCTCCCAATCTCCTCCCCAGCAAGGGCAGGAGGTACCAAGGTCCTAATATGGCTTAGTTCAGGCTGCACTCCTTGCAGGTCCAGTTTTCGCACCCCAACATCAAGACTGAGTCAGGTGTTCCTCTAGTGGGAGTGGCATCCAAGGTGCTAGTCCAAGGTATTTCAGATCCAAAGCTGTTCAGTGGTTGTGCTTTGAAGCTTGGACATGCTTTGCTTTATGCTTTTTTGTTTAGAGTCCACTAATGAGTGAGCATATCATTTGCTTATCTTTCTGGGTTTGTGATGTCTTGCTCAGGAGGATATTCTCCAAATCCATCCATTTGCCTGCAAATTTTAGGATAACATTTTTTCCTACTGCTGAGTAGTACTCCATTGTATAGATGTACCACAGTTTGTTAATGCATTCTTTTATAGAGAGGCACCTAGGTTGTTTCCAGGTTCTTGCTAATATGAATAATGCTGCTATGAATATAGTCACAGAAAGCCTACCAACTCATAGAAGCTAAACATCATTCAGCTGAACCACCTCTGGGTCAAGAAAGAAATTAAGAAAGAAATCAAAGTCTTCCTAGAAGTTAATGAAAATGAATCCACAATGTACCCAAACTTGTGGGCCACAATGAAAGCAGACTTTTATTGCCTGTATGAAAAGCCTAGGGAAATTCCACACTAGAGAACTAAAAGCAAAACTGAAAGCATTACAACAATTAGAAGCAAACTCACCTAGAAGGAGTAGACAGCAGGAAATAATCACATTTAGAGCTGACATCAGTACAATTGAAACAAAAAGAACAATACAAAGAATCAGTGAATCAAAGAGTTGATTCTTTGAGAAAGTCAACAAGATAGATAAAACCTTATCCAAACTAATCAAAAAGCAGAGAGAGAGTATCCAAATCAACAAAATCAGAAATGAAAAGAGGGACAAAACAACAGACTCCCACGATATGAAAAGAATTATGAGGTTGTACTTTGAAAATCTATGTTTCACAAAAATGGAAAACCTAGAAGAAATGAACAGCTTTTTGGACAGGTACCATTTACCAAAATTAAATGAAAACCAGGTAAATTACCTACACAGACCTATAACCCTTAAGAAAATTGAAGCTGTCATTAAAAACCTCCTAAGTAAAAAAAGCCCAGGTTCAGATGGATTCAGTGCAGAATTCTACTAGACATTCAAAGAAGAATTACTACCATTACTCCTCAAACTATTTCACATAGTAAAAACTGAAGGAATATTGTCAAATTTGTTTTATTAGGCCACAATTTCCCCAATACTCAAGCCACCCAAAGATACAAAGAAGAAGGAGAATTGCAGACCATTTTCCCTCATGATTACTGGTGCTAAAATTCTCAACAAAATTCTTGCAAACTGTATACAAAAATATATAAAAATATATCATCCACTATTATCAAGTAGATTTCATCCCTGAAACACAGGGATGGTTCAACATACAAAAAAAAATCTATAAATGTCATCCATCATATAAACAAACTGAAGGAAAAAAAAACTACATGATCTAATCCTTAGATGCTGAAAAAGCCTTTGACAAAATCCAGCACTCCTTTATGATAAAAGCTCTGGAAAGATCAGGAATACAGGGAAAATATCTCAATATATTAAAAGCAAAAGAACAATACTCAACTTCAGTTGGAATAACAACAAAGCCAAGATTGCCAAAACAATTTTGCTCAACAAAATAATATCAGTAAGCATCACCATCCCTGACTTAAACTATAGAGCTACAGTAATTAGAACAGCCTGGTACTGGCATAAAAATAGACTTGTGGATAAATGGAATCAAATTGAATATCTGGGTATTAACCCAAAAACCTATGAATACCCGATCTTCAACAAAGAGGCCCAAAATAGTCAATGGAAAAAAGATAGTATCTTTAACAAATCTTGTTGGCATAGCAGGCTGTTAGTGTGTAGAAAATGCAAATTGATCTAAGCCTGTCAACCTGCATAAAACTCAAATCCAAGTTGATCAAAGACCTCAGAATTGGAAAAGCTTTTCACTAACCGTATAATTGATAAAGGACTGATCTCTAAAATATATAAAGAACTCAAGAAACTAGAGCTCATAAACCTTGAATAACCCAATTAAAAAATGGGGTTCAGATCTAAAAAGGGAATTCTCAGTAGAAGAATTTTGAATGACTGAAAGACAGTTGAAAAAGTGCTCATCATCTTTAGTCATCAAAGAAATGCAAATCTAAAAATCTTTGAGATACCACCTTACACCTGTCAAATTGGCTAAGGTAAAAGACTCAGAGGACAGTCTATACTGGAGAGGTTTCAGAGCAAGGGGAACACTCTTTCATTGTTGGTGGGAGTATAAGCTTGTTCAGCACTCTGGAATGCAGTATGGCAGTTACTCAGAAAACTTGGAATCAATCTCCCCAAGGATCCAGCAATACCACTTCTGCACATAAACCCTGAAGATGCACATTTGCACTCCTGAGGCATTATTTGCATTTTTCTAAACACTACTATCCAGTTATGCCAACACCATTTGTTAAAGTAACTATCTTTCTTACATTGACTATTTTGGAACTTTTTGTCAAAGATCAGGTGTTCATAGGTTTTTGGGTTAATATCAGGGTTTTCAATATAATTCCATTGATCCACAAGTCTGTTTTTATGCCAGTAACAGGCTTTTTTTTTATTATTGTAGCTCTGTATTATAACTTAAAGTCGGGGATAGGATGCCTCCTGAGATTCTTTTCTTGAGCAAAATTGTTTTGACAATCCTGGCTTTCTTTTTATTCCAAAGGAAATTGAGTATTGTTCTTTCAAAGTCCTTAAAATATTGTGTTGGGATCTTGATGGGAATTGCATTGAATCTTTATATTGTTTTTTTAAGGTTGTTATTTTTATTTTGTTGACTCTACCTATCCAGGAACATGGGAGAGTTTTCTATTTTCTGATACCCTTTTCAAGTTTTTTTTTTCCTCAATGACTTAATGTTTTCATAAAATAGATCTGTTACTTCTTTGGTTATAATTACACCAAAGTATTGAATGCTATTTGAAGCTATTATAAAGTGTGATGTTATCCTCATTTCTTTTTCAGCCCTTTTATCTTTAGTGTATAGGAGGGCAAGTGATTTCTTTGAGTTAGTCTTGTATCCTGCTCCTTTGCTGAAGGCATTTATCAGCTGTAGAAGTTTCCTGGTACAATTTTGTGGGTCACTTATGTATACAATGACAATCTTCCATAACCCACTGAAAGACCAAAATCTACTCCATCTCTTGGGAGTGTGGGTGTTTTGTTCTTAAAGTTACTTCCTACTGTCTAATAGCAATAATACCTTTAGGGAATCCTGAAAAAAAAATGTTAATTGTCATATCCTGAAATTAGTTGTCATATCCTGAAATTAGTTGTTGTATCATTTGTTGTCTTGTGTCTGCTTAACAGGAAAGTGAAGGGCTTGTCTCAAGTCCTGACTAGAGTACTTTGTGAAGCAGATTCATCTCAGATTGCCACCTTGAAATTGTCTTGGAGAAAATTGTAGTCTAAATAAAATCCAATCTTTGGTTGGTGTTTGTCAGCCTAGCAGTTTTTTGTAGTTCATGTAAAATTATCCTTGTGTGGCCACATTTTCTTTTTATACACTTTAAAAGTCACAATAAGAAATTGTCATGGTCCACTGCAGAAAAATGATGAAACAAAAACCTAACAAAATGTACAGAAATCTAGATAAAGTCTTTTTTTCTAGAATTAATTAGAACTCTGTATGAACATCAATATTATGACAAAAAGCTTAAAATGTATATGCATAATCAAAAATTTTGATAAAAACATTTATACAGCATAGAATTAGAAACTATAGAATAGCTCCTTATTCTTCTTTGACTTGTTGCCAAGTGGTATAAAAATATTTAAACATTTGCTATTGATGAGATATTTTTTATGAAACTTTGAGGCTTCTAGCACATTTTCTATTAATAATTTACCAATTTCATTATTACCTTGTGCTTGAGGGCCTTGAAGACCTGTATGCAATCAGATGTATGTCATATAGAAGGGATAATTCCTATTCCTGGTTATTTCTTGTAACAGAATAAATAATGAAGTTAATTCTGACTCATTAATAAAATTGGTAGTTACTAACTGAAAGCTATACATTTTAACCTCTAAATAAGATGTTTTTTTCTAAAACTATCTCTATAAAACTATAACTTGATAGTTGGTTGGAGTCTAGATGACATGTTTCCAGGTTTTTGGCCTCTTATTCAAGGAGTTGAAATTAAAACCTCACACTAATTACCAAGGAGCATGGTACATATACTTAAAGGAAAGTGATAGTGTAGTTCCAGATTTAAATATGCTGTCAAGAGCTATAAATGGCCACATGAGTGATAATAGTCAAGGGCCCAGTATTATGGCTTCTGGCTTTTTCATGGAGTCTAAAAGGAAGGAGGTGTTACTTACTCAATAACATTATTTGGATGTTACTCTAATTTGACTGGTATATTTAAGTTGTGTAACTTTTTTTTGTATTGTGCATGTCTTCTTTTATTCTAGAATTAACTTTAGTATGTAAAATTATTAATGGCTGCAAACTTTAGGATATCATTTTTTCTTACTGCTGAGTAGTACTCCACTGTGTGGATATACCACAGTATGTTAATCCATTCTTCAGTTGAGGGGCATCTAGGTTGGTATTACAAACCCAGAAGGACAAGCAGGGGATGTACTCACTTGTTAGTGGATTTTAAACAAAAATCAAAAAACACCCACGTTACAAACCACAACCACTGAACAGCTTGGGATCTGAAGTGCCTTGGACTGGCACCTGGGAGCCCATTCCCTCCAGAGGAACACCTAATCCATTCTTTATTTTAGGATGAGAAAATCAGTCTTGCCTGAAGTGGATGCTGAAATAATACATTGAAGTCTCTTGCTCTTGCTGGGGAGGAGATGGTGTGATGGGAAAAAGAGATACTGACCAGGAGTGGGAGAAAGAAGTTTGAACATGGGGATACATGGATAAAAAAATGAAACTGTATTCTATAAAATAAAAAAAAACCTGAATAAATTTTCTACATCTACAAAATAAAAAAATATTCATAGCAATAACATAATAAATAAGTTGAGGATACAGACTGAATTATGATTGACTAGAATCTGTGTAAGTTTGATGATTGTTAAAGTGAAGATTGCAGTGTGTGTATAGATTAATGGAGGTAGCATTCTAGCTTAACAACAGATTACTATGTAAATGTTTTTAAAAGTACATATAGATACATGTATAAAACTTCTAAACATGTTTTTTTTAAAAAAGGGATTTCTTAAGTAGTCCCAATGAAAAAAGCTCCAGGATACCAGAAAATTCCTCATGATTACCTATCTCCATTATGAAATTAAGCCCTATGACTTAAGCTTTCAGTTAGTAACTACCAAATTAAGCCCTTCCTAAATGTCTCATCTTTGTGAGCAATCAAACCGGGTATTAGATCCCCCATAATATAAAATTTCAGGAAATCACAACATTTAGAACATCCTGAGCAAAATGTAAAGCCATTGATTTTATGAGTAGTGATTTTTCAGAAAATAAGAAAAACAAGATTTGTAAAAAATTCTTTTCCTCTTGAGAATATGTAAGTTAATTAAAAATAAAACAAAATATAGATTTAGAAGTCTGTATATTATAACAGCCATAGCAATAACAAAGAGAAAAATGTTCTGACAACATTATAAATCATTAGGGTAAAGTATTTTTGAGGCACTTCTATAAATGCAGTTTTAACGTATCATTTCATAAATTATAGTTACAATAAGTGGTTTTTAAATATAAATTAAAAAACTTATTAATTAATTGAGTACAATTAACTTCAGCCACAATGTAATATATCTACATTAATTGTTCTATAAATAGGTCATCATGTCATATTTTACCTAAATCCCTTAATCTAAATCTAATGACAGAAGAGCAACAATCCAATTAAAATAAGAATCAATGTGTAAAATATTCTACAGTGGACTTTCAAAAATGTCTATATTATTGTAATTTTTTAAAAGAGCAAAACATCTTAGAGAGTGTGTAGTACAAGGAATCAAAATACATGACAGCTCAATGAGATGAATAAAATTTCATTGCCTTTAAGTTCTATAGTTTATGAAAGATGTTATTAGCATCCTTGACAGTCAGTAGAATTTAACATATACTGTTTATTACTAAAGATTGTATCAATGCTAAATGTGCTTTGTATGGCAATTTTATCATGATTATGTAAGAATATATCTATGTTTCAAAATGACAAATGTTTCTTGCTAAAGTAATTAGAAAGAAAAGGATCACAATACTGACAGCCAATTCTAAAATAGTTGAAATAGAGAAAGAGAATATGTATAGAGAGCATATATATATATATATATATATATATATATATATATATATAACTCAGAGTTGATATAAAGAAGTACAGGTGTATCTTCTTCAATGCTTAAAAGGTACCTGCTGGAGATAAAGGGAAATAAGAGAAAAAAAATCTGGGATACAAAGAAAAACAAAAAATAAACCCTCAAAATATGACAATGGCTTATGAAAAGAGTTGTCATAAAACCATTGTAACATGTCATAGTTTGGGAAAAATTAAAGTAGTTTTTTTTCCTATTCCCTACCCTCATAAAACCATGAAAAGTTCTTAATCAGTTTTAATATCTTGTTTTATATGTGAGCTTTTTGTGCTAATGTATTTATTTGTGAATGAATGATAAAGCATAGGTCTGTTCATGCACAATTTCAGTAATTAACAGTAATTTTTCTGTTACCCCATTTCTTTTGCTAATGTGAAGGCTTGCCTTGTTGGTCTCTGCTATAGATTCTCTTCTTATCTGACTCCTTAAATATATGTCTAAACTGCCTTGTAAACCAGCATTGGATAGTTTATGCATTTTGGTAAATACTAAATCATTACATCATCTTTCCTAATGATTTTAGCTCACTGTAAGAAATCTCCAAAGACAGTGTAGAGGTCCCTAAAACTAATTAATGTCTCTTATGCTCCTGGAATTATTATACTTCCCTTCAGAAATCACCAAGAAAACTTACAGAAAAAAAATTGCTTATTTTCTTATGTATACAGGCTCTGATTGTGTCATCCACACTGGCCTAAACTTGCTGACACACACTTTGGCTTTGCTGTCATTCTCCTATCTCAGCCTCCAAAATACTGAGAACATAGATTGTTCCTACTATTTTCAAATAAAAATCAACGTTTTTTTAAAATTTATGCTTATTTTCTCATTCCTTTTATACTTTTTGGGAATTTCATATATGAACAGTGTATTTAAATCATTTCTCCCTTCTGTGTCCTTCCTGTAGCTTCTCTCAGCTCTCCTCTCACTTCTTGTCAAGTTAATAGCATGTTATTATTTAATTATTATCTCATTACATATATTTGTAAATATAGATATAGATATTTATCAATACAACACACAGAGCTCATATAGCGTTGCTCAGGTCTACATATATTTATGGATGACGACTGGGAATTAGATAGTTATAAGGAGATTCATTCTTTAAAAAGTGATTTTTCATCTTATCAGTCATCAATTGATTATAGCTCTTCACCTAGAAGTGAGACTTTTTGTGAGATTTCCCCCATTCAAGTTGGCTTATCAATTTGTGTTATTTCTTTATAGGTCCTATACAGAAAACTGTGCTACTGAGATTTCATGTATGCAGCTCCTTTGTTATAAAAAGAAAACCTGAAAACAGGTTTCATAGGTCTCTTGCTCTTGCAATCATTCTGCCTCCATTTCTTCATGTACCCTGAGGATTGGGTGTATAATTGTCTTGTAAAATGAATCAACTGGGGCTGGGTAATTATCACCAGTAGCTTATAATATTTTGATCAGTTTTAATTTTTTTTTAATCGTCTTCATAAGTTCCAAAAAGAAACTTCTTTGATAAAGAGTCATAATTATACTTTTCTGGAGATTCTCAGTGAGGATCCACAGACATAATCCCTTTAATGGCTGGCAAGGTAACATACTTGTCACCCAGCCTGATAACCTGAGTTCCATCCTTAGAACCTATATGCTAGAAAAAGTGAATGAGCTTTGTCAAGATGTCCTCTGAAGTCCATGTAAGTACTATAACACACACCCACATACACACAAGCACACACACACACACTATGCGCAAAATAGATGATGTTTCTCATCAAAATAATAGCACAGTGCATAAAAAGTATTAAAATTTTATACCAATTATATAATGAAACATATTGAAAGAATGATGGATTGATTTAGCATATTAAACTTAATATAAGTGAAATAAACATGGTATGGAAAAGCTTGATATGATCAATTCAATTAATTTACGAAAACTTTTAACAACATTTGATATGTGTTGATCATATTTCTATCATTGTTAAAATCATAAATAATAATATAATAAAAAATAAATTTAGCTTTTTCAACAATAGGGAGGTAGATGAACAAATGCCTAGCTGGAAACAGGCACTTGCCTGTAATATTAGAACCTGGGTAAAAAAGCTAGAGAACATAAACTTCAAGGCCAGCTTTAGCTGTATAGTGAGTTTTTGAAGCCAGCCTTGAATCCACTTTACATTGAGACTTTGTCCAATAAATAAATACATTAAATAATAATTAAAATCAAACAAATAGAAAAAATGATAACTTTAAAATCAGAAAAAAATGAGAATATTTTTCAATAGAGTGAGTTTAAAATTGTATTCAGTTTTGACCAGGTCAGTTAGGTAAAAGAAAAGAAAAAAGAAAAAGATAAAGAAAGAAGAAAGAGAGAGAGAGAGAGGGGAACAAAGGGAAAGAGAGTGGCGAGGAGTGAGCCAGGGAGGCAGGGAGGCCAGAAGGGAGGGTAGGAGGAAGAAAGAGAGAGAAAGAAGGAAATCTACATATGTGCTCTGATTGACATGATTGGCATTTGAAACTTTCAGGTCATACTTCTAAACCAAAACTTTTACAACTGTCAGATTAGCCTACCAAGTTTGTAATTACAAGACAAATACTGAAAAGTCAATTGTTATTTTCTCATAGTAGCAATAAACTGTTATATATTAATAAAATTATCCCATCAAGATGGCTTATAAGAATAAAATTGTAGGTGCTTATTTAGAAAATTAGTGCAGTACTTTGGTGCTAGAGAAATTACTCAGCTGCTAAGAGTGCTTGCTACTCTTTTTTTTGACATATTTTAAAAGTATTTTTTTAACATACTAACCACAGTTTTTCTTCCCTCCCCTCCTCCCACTCACCTCCAGGTTTTCTGAAGCCCACCCACCAACCACTTCTCAGAGAGGTAACACCTATCTTGGGGAATCTACAAAGTCTGGGATATAAGGTTGAGCCTGAACCACGCCCTCCTTCTTGTATTAATAACAAGGTATCCCTCTATATGGGACAGAGCACTGAGGTTTCATTCCCAGCACCCATGCTGTGTTGTTCCTAGCCACCTATAACTGTATCTTCAGAGCATCTAAAGTCATCTTCTGGCATTTTCAGTCACACACATAAACATAGCACACATACAAAAAGATGGACCCAAACATACACAGAGATAAAAATAAATCAAAATTAATAATTATTATTAAAACAATAATATATAAAAACTCATTTTAGGAAATGAAAGAAATTAAATATATCGGAACATATTTTGGTTTTTGTAGAAAAACTGATTCATAAATTAGCGATACAACCTAGGATAATCAAAAGATTTACCATAATCTCCACAAAATGCCAATTTTCCATATTTACTTGCATTAGTAGATAACATATTAATCCTGATAGTAAAAACCATCTGGAAAGAGGGTAGATTGAAAGCATTCACATTTTAAAATTTCAAATATCTCTACTAAATTCTATTAACAAAAGCAATATTGAGAGACATAGTTAGCAAATAAATATAATTCACATTCTGAAAATCAAACAACATTATGGCCTTGGTGTCCAGGCAAGAGTGGGAGTCACGTGGCTTCAGACAGTGAGGATCCCAGTTCCAAAGCAGAGTGGGAGGTGAGCAGATTCCAACCCCTGGGCCTTCCCAGTACCTCACCCCAGAGGTCACAGTCACAGTTCTGGATTTGACCTCACAGACACGACTGCCCTCGAACAGGGCTGAGAGAAGCCTTCTCCAGCAATCCCAGGGGTCACATCACAGATGGTTGGGTCCTGCCTCCAAGGCAGGCTGCCTCATATCAAATGGACGGTTGTCTCCCTGAACAGCTTGACCCCATGGTGTCCCAGATGGAGTTGGAGTCAGGCAGCATTAAAGAGCAAAGATCCTATGGCCTGGCTAAAGTAAGAAATCGTGAAGACTCCCTGTCCAGAGCAGACAGGAGACACACAACTGCTGCAGCCACAACTGACTAAGATTCCACTAAGATCTGACTAAGAGTAAACAAAAGAAGCAATGGGCAGATGCCAGCAAAAAAATACATATAACAATATAAAGAACAATAAGGCACCCCCAAAGAAACTGATGGCTCTACAACACCAAGACCTGAACAGAGCAATGAAGAGGAAACAGAAGGAAACAATATCAAAAACAACTTTCTGGACATTATAGAAGCCTTAAAAGAGGATATGAAAAAGTCTTTAAAAAATAGAAGAGAAAACAAATAAAAAATTGGAAGAGATGAACAAATTCTTGAAAGAAAACAAAGAAAACCAAGAAAGAAAAATCCAACAAATGAAAGAATCATTTCAGGAACCAAAAATTGAAATAGAAAGAGTAAAGAAGATACAAAATGAAGCAAAGGATAAAATAGAGAATCTGAAGAAATGATCTGGAACTACAGATACAAGCATAACCAAAAGAATTCAAGATATGGAAGAGAGAATCTATTGAATAGAAGTCTCAATAGTGGAATAGATAAAACACTCAAAGAAAACACCACAACCAATAGTGCCATAAAACATTCAGGAAATTTGGGACACCATGAAAAGGCCAAACCTGTGTATAATAGGAATGGAAGAAGGAGAATACCAACTCAAAGGCACAGTTAATGTAGTCAATAAAATCATAAAAGGAAAGTTTCTTAACTTAAAGAGGGAAATGCCTATAATGACATAAGAAGTTTACAGAACACCAGATAGATGAGATCTCCCAAAAAGGCTGCTTGCCACATAATAATTAAGCCACAAAACATACAGAACAAAGAAAAAATATTAAGAGCTGAAAAGGAAAATTCCAACTTACCTATAAAGGCAGACCCATCAGAATAATGCCAGACTATTAAATAGAAACAATGAAAGCAAGAAGGTCCTGGTCAGAAGTTAAACAGACACTAAGAGCATGGCTGCCAACCCAGACTACTATACCCAGAAAAACTATTAATCACCATAGGTAGAAAAAGCAAGAAATTTCATGTCAAAGACAGGTTGAAACACTACCTATCCACAAATCCAGCACTACAGAAAGCACTAGAGGGAAAACTCCAACATAAGGAACACAGATACACCCATGAAACCACAAAAAATCGATAATATCACAAAAAAGAAAATACACACAAACTATCACCAAAAATAACAGGAAGTAAAAATCAGTGACCATTAATATCCTTTAATATCAATGGACTCAATTCACCTATAAAAAGACACAGCCTAACAGGATAGATACAAAAGCAAAAGCCAATCTTCTGCTACATACAATAAATACACCTCACCTTCAAAGAGAGACACAGGGTCAGAGTAAAGGGTTGGGTAAAGTCCAATAAAATGACCCTAAAAAACAAGCTGGTGTTGTTATCTGAATATCCAGTAAAGTATAGTTCAAACTAAAATCAATTCAAAGAGAACAAGATGGACTTTTGTTATTCATCTCAGGAAACATTGATCAAGATGAGATCTCAATCCTAAATATTTAAGCCCCTAATATAAGGGCAATTTCATATGTAAAAGACACACTACTAAAAATTAAAACCTGACATCAAATGTCACACTCTAATAGTGGGAAACTTCAATGCCCCATATTCACCCTCAGACAGGTTAACCAAAAAAAGACTCAAGAAAGAAATAAGGGGTCTAGCAGATGTTATAATGAAAATGGACTTAATAGATATTTACAGAAGCTTTTATCCAAACACAAAGGAATATATATATTTCTCAGCACCCAATAGAAATTTCTCCAAAAATTGACTGTATACTTGGTCATAAGGCAAATGTCAATAGATAGAAAAAAATGGGAATATGTCCATGAATCATGTGAGTCCACCATGGGCTAAAGGTAGACTTCATCAACAACAAAAATCACAGAAAGCCTACATACTCATGGAAACTAAACATCTCTTCATTGAACCACCTCAGGGTCAGGGAAGAAGTTAAGAAAGAAATCAAAGATTTCCTAGAATTTAATGAAAATGAATCCACAACACACCCAAACTTATGGAACACAATCAAAGCAGTGTTAAGATGAAAACTTATAGCACTAGATGTCAATATGAAAAACTAAGAGAAATCTCACACAAGAGACCTAACAATGTGCTGAAGGCTTTAGAACAATTAGAAGAAAACTCACTTAGAAGGAGTACAAGGCAGGAAATAATCAACCCTAGGGATGAAATCAGTACAATAGAAACAAAGAGAGCAATATAAAGAAACAATGCATCAAAAAGTTGGTTTTTTGAAAAAGACAAGACAAAACACACAAACAATAAAACAAAAAAAAAAAAACCCTTATTCAAACTAACCAAAAGACAGAGAAAGAGTTTTCCGATTAACAGAATCAGAAGTGAAAAAGAAGTCATAAAGACAGACAGACACCTAGGAAATCCAGAGAATTATCAGGTCATCCTTTGACAATCTATACTCTACTAAAATCAGAAACATAAAAAAACAAAAAAATGAACTGCTTTCGGAAAAGTACCAATTACCAAAATTCAATCAAGAACAGATTAAAGACCTAAACAGATCTATAACACCAAGGAAAATTGAGCTATTATTAATAGTCTCCCAAATAACAAAGCACAGACCAGATAGATTTACTGCAGAATTCTACCAGACACTCAAAGAAGAACTAATACCAATATTCAACAAACTGTTCCATACAGTTGAAATTGAAACAAATGCTACCAAACTTTTTTATGAGACCACAATCACCAAGATATGCAAACCACACAAAGATGCAACTAAGAAAGAGAACTACAGACCAATCTCCCTCATGAACATTGATGCAAAAATACTGAACAAATTTCTGGCAAACTGATTACAACAACATATAAAAAAGTCATCCACAATGATCAAGTAGGCTTCAAATCAGAAATATAGGGATGGGTCAACATAAGAAAAATTATAAATGTCATGCAACATAACAAAAATTGAAGGAAAAAAACACATGGTAATCTCTGTAGATGCTGAAAAACCCTTTGACAATGTTCAACACTCCTTTATGATAAAAGGTCTGGAGAGATCAGAAATACAGGGAAAATTCCTAAGTACAATAAAGGTTATTCATGAGAAGCAGACAGACAACATCAAACTAAATGGAGAAAAACTAAAAGCAATCTCACTAAAATCAGGAACTAGACAAGTCTGTCCCCTGTCCTCTTATTTATTTAATATAATTCTCAAAGTTTTAGCCAAAGTAATAAGAGAAAAAAGGAGATTAAGAGGATACAAATGGGAAAAGAAGAAGTGAAACTCTCTCTATTAACAGATGTGTTGTAGAATGTTTCCCCGGCCCATTTGGGTCAGAGGTTTGGATCTGGCCTGCGGCGGCTTTTGTCCCCCAAAGAAATGAATCAGACACTTATATTAACTTCATACTGTTTGGTCTATGTCTTAAACACATTACTAGCTAGCTCTTTCATCTTAATTCAACCCATTTCTTGTAATCTACTAATCTACCCACCACATGGCCCACCCAGCCCATGGCTCACCTGCATTTCTTAAGTATCTCTTCTTTGGGAGGGTGGGGGCTGTAGGAGTGTGGGGGTGGGTGAGGGGTGTCAGATGGAGACTGCGTAACTCCACCCTCCTTCTACCTGTCTCTGCTTTGGTTCTCCACCCACTTCTATGGTGCTGCAATTAGGTCAAAACAGCTCCTTTATTTACAGCATACAGAGAACATTCCACCACACAGATGATATGATTGCATACATAAGTGACCCACAAAATTCTACCAGGGAACTTCTATAGCTGATAAACATCTTCAGCAATGTATCAGGATACAAGATTAATTATAAAAAATCAGCAGCACTACTATACACTAAAGAAAAATAGGCTGAAAAAGAAATGAGAGAAACATCACTCTTTATTATAGCTGAAAATATCATTAAATACCTTGGTGTAAGTATAACCAAAGAAATAACAGATATGTTTGAGAAAGACTTTAAATCACTTAAGAAAGAAATTGAAGAGGATATCAGAAAATGGAAAGATCCCCCATGTTACTGGATAGATAGGATCAACAAAATGAAAATGGCAATCTTACAAAAGCAACCTACAGAGTCAATGCAATTTTCATAAAAATCCCAACACAGTTTTTTACACTATTTGAAAGAACAATTCTTAATTTCATTTGGAATAACAAGAAAGTCAGCAGCAAAATAATAATAATAATAATAATAATAATAATAATAATTTTGCTCAACAAAAGAACCTCAGGAGGCATCACCATCAATGATTTCAAGTTATACTTTAGAGATACAGTATTAAAAACAGCTTGATACTGGCATAAAAACAAACTTGTGGATCAATGGAATTGAAGACCAAGACATTAACCCATACTTCTATGAACACCTGATCTTTGACAAAGAGGTTAAATTTTCTCAATGGAAAAAAAGATAGTATCTGCAACAATTTGTTTTGGCACAACTAGATAGCAGTATGTAGAAAAATGTAAAATATTCAAGCCTATCACCCTGCACAATACTCAGATCTAAGTGGATCAAAGACTTAAACATAAAACCATCTACACTGAGTTTGATGGGAAATAAAGTGGGAAATAACCTCCAATGCATTTGCACAGGTAGCCCCTTTCTAAATATAATACCAGTAGCACAGACACTAAAAACAACACTCAATAAGTTGGATCTTCTGAAACTGAGAAGTTTCTCTAATGCCAAGTAGACATTAAAATAAGTAAGTAAGTAAGTAAGTAAGTAAGTAAGTAAGTAAGTAAATAAATAAATAAATAAATAATAAAAGACAGCCTACAGATGGGAAAGGATTTTCACCAATTCTACAAGTGACAGAGGACTGATCTCTAAAATATATAGAGAACTGAAAAAACTAGAGCACAAAACTCTGAATAACACAATCAATAAATGGGGTTCAGAGCTAAAAAGGAAATTCTCAGAAGAAGAATTACAAATGGCTGAAAGACACTTGAAAAAATGCTCAACATCTTTAGCCATCAGAGAAATGCAAACCAAAACAAATTTGGGATACCACCAAACACCTGTCCTAAAGACTAAGATTAAAAACACAAATGACAGCCTATACTGGAGACGATGTGGATCAAGGAGAACACTCTGCCATTGTTGGTGAGAGTGTTAACTTGTTCAGCCATACTGGAATGCTATATGGAGGTTTGTCAGAAAACGGGGAATCAGTCTTCCCAAGGATCCAACAATACCACTATCGGGCATGAATCCTAAAGATGCACATTCACACCCAAAAGCATTCTCAGCTATGTTCATAGCAGCATTATTCATAATATCAAGATCCTGGAAACAACCTAGATGCCCCTCAACTGGGAAATGGATAAACAAACTGTAGTACATCTTCACAATGGAGTACTACTCAGCAGTAAGAAATAATGATATCCTAAATTTCACATCAAGTGGATGGATTTGAAGAATGCTCTCCTGAGCAAGGTATCACAAACCCAGAAAGATAAGCTGGGTATGTACTCAGTCATTAGTGGACTTTAAGCATAAACATTCTTTTCACATTGAAAGGTAATGGGTGAATAAGCTGATTAAACACACACACACATACACACACACACACACACACACACACACACACACACACAAAACCTTTTGGTTTGACTGTAGAAGGGTTGCTTAGCAGAAATTTGTTGTGGCCATAGTGCATCTGTGGGCAATTGCTGTGACCTACTGTGCTTTCTTCATCTGTAGCTGAGCCATCATGGGTTGAGGAGATTTCAGTTTCATGTATTTTAGAATAAAGAGAAGTTTTATTACTATTCTGGATATCTTGCTTTTATATATAAATTTTGATATTGATTTTATAAAACAATAAAAATAACATTATGGTCAACTGATTTTCATCCATGGTTTTGAAACTGTTTAATGAGGATATGGGTGGTGATATTATTATCAGCAAATATCACATAATATCAAAAATATTACAACCTTTCTCCTTTATCTCATATACCAAAATAAATCCAAAATGCAAAGAGATAAACATACAACAATTAAAGCTGTAAATCTCCTCCGGAAATATAGGACCAAATCTTTGGGATATGTAATTATTTTCTAAAACATAACCAAAGGATAAGTAAGAAAAATTAAAATTAAAATTCATCAGAATGAATGAGCTGTGATAGACAAAGGATAGTGTTTAGAAATTGAAAACACAAGAGACTTGTACTGAGAATGTGTAAGATGAACAAGCCAAATTAACAAAGCTAGAGGTGGAAAGATTTAAAGATGCTATTTAAAGAAGACACTCATCTATTTAACAAGACCATGAGAGATTTCAAAATTATTGTCCAAAAGGGAAATATCTTGCCCATAGAATACAAATAAAACAAAAGTAATTAATGCTAGCAGAAAAGTGGATTGTTCATACATTGTTAGTAAATATTAAACTTTACATTCTAAGTTGTTTTGGCATTTCAAAAAAAATAAACTAGGTGTTTACTACATTGTGAGTAAATCTATTTCTCAATTTATCTTCAAGTAAAATAAATTATTCACCCTATAAATACTTGGGTATGAACATTTGCACTGATAGCATTCATAAAAACAAAACAACAACAAAAAACCCAAAAAAATGGAACTAACACATGCTATACTATGCCTGAGCTTTGAAATAGCCTTACCATAAAGCCTATCATAAAGCCACATATGTAATTTCACATAGTAGAACTATCCAGAAATAATAAATGTATAAACAAAACTATGCATCAGCTGTTAGAGGCTAGAGAAATAAAAATATGTATTTATGGACACGATGCTTATTTTTAGAATAAAAATATACTATTGACTGTAGTAATGGTTATTAATCAACTATGGGAACCTCAAAAAATTACACCAAAATACAGAACTATTTAATTTTATGCAGTATCATTTGTTTCTAAAACATATAACATAAAATAATGTCAAGCCAGTCTTTCAATAGATTTATTTGTCTAAGTCATATATCTATGTACTGTATTTATAGAATTTTCTCTCTTCCATCTTTCCCTTCCAGCAATGCTTTAGTCACTTTGAATTTAAATAGCATAGCCTTTTATTTCTTAATTAGTATTCCTTTACATACACATTTACACACAAGGAAATATGTCTTTATTTAATGTTTCTTGCATATATGATATAACATTGAGCACTCATTGTTGAATTGTCAATCAAATTCTCATACTGTAGACTAAGATTTCCTATCTCAGATAACACTGAGTTGCTTTTAGGTCTTCATCTAGGGTTGTGACCTGGTGAGATTTCCCCTGCCCATAGTGATATGACATACTTTATATTTTAGGTCCAGTTAAGTAGCTATGTTGTTGATATTTTACTAGTGTAGCTGCTCTGTTATATATTGAAAACACAATTTTGTATCAGTCATCCTGGTTATCTTTATCTTTCAGTTTTTTTCTTGTTATTCTTCTGGGATATTTCCTGAGTTTTAGCTGAAGCATTTGTATTAAAGATATATTAATTGTTCTGGGTATCTCATGTTCAGTGATTTTACACTCTTTGCATTTGACTTTTGATAATGGTCTTTCTCTGCTGCAAAAAGCTTCTTTGATAGGATTTAAGAGATATACTTTTATATGGGTATAATGATAAATATACTGATATAATACAGTCAAAGTTACAAATTCTCCTCTAAAATTCATGACTTCAAATGTGGAGTAGTTGGCTAGGTTTCCAGTACTAGGCATCATTCTTTTTTCTTCTGAGCAGACACTTAGTCTAGTTAGAGAGTTGAGGCTTGCCAGTAATATTCGAGTGCTAGTATCATTACATCCTTAGTGTTAATATGCTATGTTGGTTATTTTGTGGTTCATAGACATCATGGCTATGTATAAAAACTGATTACTTTCCTCCAATCATAGATTTGTATAACAGTTTTAAGTGCCATGAAAGATAGCCCTAAGAACGGAGGCAGCCTGCTAAAATCCATTTCATGGGCCTTTAGACCCTGTGTCTGAATTGTATGTATCACTTCAATAATGTGATGTCAATTCATTTTAGGGGGTCTCTTGGACTCCCCTGATCTCCTGGACAACTCAAAAAGAGACTTTTCATGCTTATTACTGGGATTTACCAACAGTCTGTCTGTGGCTCTTGTAAGGAGTTTTATTGACCCAAGAGATAAATATGTGTGTACTTATAAATACACATAGACATGCAAACATATATTACATATAATTATAAATAAACAGAAAATGATTCCATGTAAATTTATTCACTTATTTTCTCCCCACACACTTTCATCTTGAATTATCATCTCTTTCTTCCCAATTAACACCTCTGATATTTTGTTCCCAATTCCCCCTTCAAGTCACCTGTATCCTGCTATTACCTTCTCTGGCACTACTTACACACAGTTCTTTCTTAGTTTTCTGTTCTCTGCTGTTACTCCAACCTACATAATCTTAGCAGAATATTAAGAACTAGAAGCCATATGTAAAAAAAGAATATGAGGCATTTGTCTTTCTGAGTGTCTTTTATATCACTGAAAATAATCTGTTTAGTTTTTACAGGTGAATGATCTTCTGTTGTGTGTATGTACATTTCCATTTTCATTGCTAAGTAATAAGTTGAGGATATATTTTCTGTTTTATTTTTTAAACAGAATATTTACCTTATGAATCACATTGTTTCATCTTTAACAGTTTACAACACTTGCCTTTGTCTTTGAGGTAAATTCCTGCTGTGGGCTTCATAAATGTTAGCTATATCCATATGACCATTGTTCTATGTGGGGAGTTACTTTATATGTACTCTACACATACAACCTCTTACACATGCATCATGTTAGCATTCCTTTGAACCAATTCCTTGGGATCAGTTCTCACTTTTATCCAACAGCCTCTGTCTCACTTATCTGTAGCACTTTCTTTTTTTATTTTAGTATAAAAATTTGATTTCATCTGTTTAAAAATATTTTAACATACCAACCACTGTTTGTTCTCTTTCTTCTTTTCTCAGTCATGCCCTAGCCTCTCCCCACCTCATCCCCTATCCATACCCCAGAGATGGAAAGGACTCCCAGTGGGAGTCAATACAGTCTGGCATTTCAAGTTGAGACAGGACCAAGTTCCTCCCCTCAGTATCAAGGCTGAGCAAGGTATTACTTCATAGGGAATGGGCTCCAAAAAGTCAGTTCATGCACTATAGATAAATTCTAGTCCCACTGCCAGAGTCCCCACAAACTTCCCAAGTCATACCACTGTCATCCATACTCAGAGTGCATAGTTCAGTCTCATGCAGGTTACCCAGCTATCAATCCACAATCAGTGAATTCCAAATAGCTAAGGTCAGTTTATTTGTGGATTTCCCCATCATGATCTTGACTCTTTTATTCAAATAATTTCTCCTCCCTTTCTATAACTGGACTGGGAGCTCATCTCAGTCCTTAGTTGTGGATCTCTTTAGCAACTTCCATCAGTTGCTGGATGAAGATTCTACTATGACAATTAGGATAGTTGTCAGCTTGATTATAGTTGAAGAGCATTACAAGCACCCTTTCCACTATTGCTTGGAGACTTACATAAAATCGCGTTTGTTGATTCTTGGATATTTCCCTAGCACCAAGATTTCTTCCTAACCCTAAAATGGTTCTCTGTATCTTTGTCTTCATTCTATTCCTCTACTCATTCAACTATCCCATTCCCTTATATCAACTACATGCAGCATTTTCTAACTTTAGTTAATATCCTGAATATTTTTTATACATTACATGTTTTATTATCACAGCTTTTCTTTATTATGCCTACAAACACCATGGTTATGCAACCACATATATGATGCTTAGCTATATTTGGATACATGTGAATTGCTTTAATCCTCTGTTTCTTCATGGGTGCTACTGACATTCACTGACAAAAGTACTTTTCTGAAAAACTAATTTTTGCTTAATGGAACTACTTGTAATGATGCTAAAACTTTTTACCACATTAGGGGCTGGACAGATTGCTCAGTGGAGAAGAGCATATACTTCTTTTGTAGAGGAACTGAGGTTAAGTTACTGCCCCTTTATTGTCAGCTTGCATCCTCTTATAAATCCAGCTCTAAGGATGTGCTCATGCTTTTGGCCTCTAAGGACACTGGTACTCACTGGTACCCACTCATAGACATCCATCCATCCATATAACTAAAAAAGATAATAATAAACTTTCTCAAGATCTTGTATTTTAAAGAATTAATGAGAACTTAAACTTGCTTTTATTTCTATCATAATGCCAAAAATGTTATATGTATATATATATTTATGTATTTTTTACCATAGAGTTTTAATATTTTAGCCATTGAAAGAAGATATATTTTAACAGCTCTATTTGAGACAATTTAGGCAATATATATTTATATACATATATGCATATATATGTGTGTCTATATCTGTATATATCTGTATATATATCCATATTGCTAGCAAGACTAAGTACTTCATAAGTAATCATAACTATAATCTATTCAATATTTCTTTCTTTCTATTCATGTGCACCATTTCATGTATGCATTTCATGATATTTTGTATCTCAGTAAATACAGAATACTTTATTTATATATATGGAATAGTAAAATAATTGTGGGAAGATGATGCAGAAAAAGCAATTGGAATGTTCCAGACTACTTAGACAACTGAAATAAGTATCTTCTGGTATACAAGTTAACTCATTTAAGATGCTATCACCAATTGCTATGACTCAGCAGGAGGGAAGTTTTCTTCACATTGTATCTTTAGTGATCTAATGCTATGCTTAATAATTCAGGTTTTTAAAATCCCAAGAAAGGGAAGAGACCCGAACGGCTGGGTAAGGCGCTGAGACGGTTGAGTGCTGGTTATTCGGGCCCGGGCGCTGCTCAGAACCCCGAACGTGTGTGTCCTGGGAGACGAGCGAGCGTTGGGGCTCCGGAGGAGCGGTTGCTGTCGGCGCGGACGCCGTTGTCGCCCGAGAACCGGAGGACACGTCCCGGAGAGGCCTATAGGCCTAGCGCGGCCCGCGGAGCCCTACGACGAGTCTGTTTCCGTGAGTAGAAAGCAGCGCCCTCTGCACAGTCGCTTAAGATGGAGGAGATTTCGTTGGCCAACCTGGATACTAACAAGCTGGAGGCCATCGCCCAGGAGATCTATGTAGACCTGATAGAGGATTCCTGCCTGGGATTCTGCTTTGAGGTGCACCGGGCGGTCAAGTGTGCCTACTTCTACCTGGAGTTTGCAGACACTGGTAACGTGAAGGATTTTGGCATACAGCCAGTGGAAGACAAAGGAGCATGCTGCCACCCGTGTTGCTCCCTTCCCGGAGAATCTGGGAATGCGCCCCAGCCGGAGCTGCAGCGTTCACCTCCAGAATTCCAGTAGTCACAACATGAGAGAGGGCGACAGTGACCAGGACAATAATGTAGACTGGTCCAGTGGTTTGGAGGAGTGAGCTAAATTGGAGAAGGGGGAAAAAAAAAGAAAAAAAAGAAAAAAAAAACCAGAAA